>JANSVA010047794.1:0-13178 GCA_025504915.1 Erythroxylum reticulatum | reverse complement strand
TAGTTGAATTATTTGAATGAATTAATAAAATAACTAAGTTTAAATAAGAAATTGTAAAATTTTAAAATCCTTAAAATGTATAGTAAAGAATGAATAAACAGTAAATGGACAAATGAATTAAAAAGATAAATGGATGAAATATTTGAGTGAATATTGTGAATTTTATATGGTAGAAAAGATAAAATACTTTAATAAAGTTTATAGGAAAAATTCAAAATGAAAGTGTTATAATATTTTAGTACATAATTTTAAAAATAAAGTTATAATTTAAACAAATGTATACGAATAATTAATTAATTTTTAATATAATTTACACATATATAAAATTTTATTAAATATTAAATACTAATTATTATTAAGCTAAATAAATATAATTTAATTATATTTAATTAGAAATGACAAAAAAATATTTTTAGCATTTTTAATTAATAAATAAAATAATATACCTTTGTCACAGGTGGGACACTTAAGTTATGCCTATAAGTCTTACAATTAATTAACTTAATATTAACTGATAATGAATAATAACATTTAATTTTATTTTAATTGATAAGTCAATTAACTATATTATAATAAATCAACTTATTAATTATATTTAAAGTAACCAATCAATTATATATAAATTATTTTTAATTAATTACAATTTAATTATATTTAATTAAAATGACAACAAAAATATGTTTTGTATATTATTTAATTAAGAAATTAATTAATTAATTAACTATTATAGATTTGTTGACAATCTTTTTTAATAAATCAATTAATTATTTTTAATTAATCAATTATTGTTATTAATAATGGTGTAAATGTGTTTACAATATTTCTTAATTAATTAATTAACTATTAGCATGCATTGACGCATGGAGTAGTTAAGTGAATGTTGTGCCAAAAACGAAAATAAAAATGCATACATGGAGTATTTAAGTGAATGTTAGGTATAAACATATCTTTGTCACAGGCGTGACACTTAAGTCATACTTGTAACTCCTACAATTAATTAACTTAATAGTAACTAATAATGAATAATAACATTTTATTTTATTTTAATTAATAAGTCAATTAATTATATTATAGTTAAACAATATATTAATTATATTTAAATTAACCTGTTAATTATGTATAAATTATTTTTAATTGTTTTCAATTTAATTATATTTAATTAAAATGAAAATAAAAATATATTTTGTTAATTATTTAATTAAGAAATATATTAATAATTAACCATTATAAATGTTTTGATAATCTTTTTTAATTAATCAATTATTTATTTTTAAGTAATCAATTATTATCATTAATAATGCTGTAAATGTGTTAACAATATTTTTTAATTAATCGATTACTTTGTTCTTCATTTTGTTCAAGTTAAGTAATAGGAAGGAAACAAAGAAAGTATGATTAAGTTAAGCAATAGAAAGGAAAGAAAGAAAATATAAAGGAAAACAAAGAAATTAAATATGGTTGATGAATGAGAAAGAAAATTGAAACGAGGAGTATTAAATATTTCTTAAATTTTATTACTAACAACCAAATAAAATTTATCACAGTTTTAAATGAACATATTTCTCAACTGTGATGCCCTAATACCCCCTGGGAGAATATTGCGAGTATCACACATACAGAACACACTTAAGATGAAACATTTCGAAATATATAAAAGACTTGTACGTGCATACATGCATTTCCAGAATCTGAACAAACATACATCACATACCAAAATTTCCGAAAGCAGCCTGAATTAAGGTTATTACAACCCATCAAAAATAAAAATTCAGGAGATTTAAACATCAGATACAAGTTTAAAAACAATCTCAAAATACATATGAGCAAAATAAAAATCAAACACCATTGCCCATCACAGTTGTCTTGTCACAATCCCTATGTCCTTTTTTCAGAACCTACACTGAGCAAATCTACCATGCTAAGCATATAGCTTAGTGAGTAATAACTAAACTATAATTCAACAACAGATACAGAAATTCAGAACAAAACAGAGTTTTGTAAGTAACAGAATTGCTCAACATAAGAGGGTATAAACCCTTAAGAAATAGAACACAATTTAGCTTATGACAAAATCAAACTAATATCAGAGTACAAAATTATAAGACTGCTAAATCCATTTACAAAAGTGGGTAACGGGACTTACACGAAAAAGACCGAAATCTTGACACTGAAGTGTTACAAAAGAGGTCGAAGTCTCGACACCTAAGTGTCAATATCAGAAGACACCGAAGTATAAATAACAGAAGACACCGAAGTGTCATAGAAGCAACTGCAGACTCTTCTAGGCATGCCTATTTACCCACAACTAGGACTTAACATAATCAAACAGAAATGTCTGAAATTCACTTCACATATCAATCCAACAGCTTTGCAAATCATTCAATGGACCAAAAGCAGTAGCAAACAAAATAATCAAAGCAAAACTATCAAAAAATTGCCTACTAAAATACTAACAAAATTGACCATCTAAATTACTTTCAAAATATACCGTCTAAATTACTTACAAAAACTCTCTTATTGCTTATTGCCTCGACGCCCCAGCAATATCTAGAATCGGTCGCTCGATGGGTTCCTAAAATATTTAATACAAACACATATCATTATTGTGCACAATTATAAATTCAATTATGCACACGCATGTATATTGAATATGTATGATGCATGTTTATGACAAATTCTAGATTTCTTATCCTTAATCTTGTCACATTCTCAATTATGCGAAATCATACTCAAATCTTCAATCTAGATTTATTTCACAACCAACTTTCGAGTCCACTTTGTTCAATTATTCTCATCATGTAGGTAAGGTAATTAGGTAATACTTCCTTCTTGAAAGTTTTCCTTCTTTGTCTTAGGTTTCCAATGATACCAAGTTCATCCAATTTGGGTCAGCATACTGAAAGTTATTCCTAAAAGATTTCAAACTGTTCTTAAGCTTCAACAGAATTCTTATCTCAACTTCCAATCAGATTCTGAAATTCTTAGAGGCAGAATTAAAATTCCATCACTTCAGAAAATTTGTAGCCTTATGACTCTAGTTTAATTCAAAATAAGAATCACTCCATTTGGAAATCCAAAGATCCAGATATAAGTAAATTACCGAAGTATGTTCAGTAAAAGCATCCCAGTTATCATACTTTAGCACAGTCACAATTTCATCTTAAATTCTTCAATCAATCCAATTTATAATATTCTAATTTTTTTGGAGATAAATATCAATGTCTTATGAATCCACTGGTTCAATAATCAAGTTACTTGGATATCAGATGAAGAAGTTATAATAAAAAGATCAAAGTATGTTCAGAAAATAACCTCCTTTAGATAAATAGGGAAGTCGCGATCGTGTACATGCACGACCGCGATACTCTGAGTGGTCCTGCGAAGTCGCGATTGTGGACATGCATGAATGCGACATTTCAAGTGGTCCTATGATGTCACAATCGTGCACATGCACGACCGCAACACTCCAATGGACTTACGAATCCTTCTTCTTCACCTTACCTATTTTTTCAGCTCTTCCCAAAACAGGCTTTCGGATCACTTTTACCCGATCATTTTGACAATGAAAACGAAGGATTTGGGCTAAACTTTCTTTTAAACAATTGTTCCTTTATATCTTAAGTTCTAACGACACCAATTTGTGAAATTTGGTTTATTATTTTGAAAGTTATCTCCAAAATAAGACATACTTTTCACAATAATGCAGAATCCATAAACTCCACTTCAAGCCAAAATTTGACACACTTAGTGACAGAAATCAAATTCAACTCCTTCATGAAAGTTGTAGATAATCTTTCTAGTTTAATCTTAATTTAACTTCATCCAATTTGGATATTCAGTATCAAGTTATGCCCTAAATACAAATATATGTTCAGTAAAATACTGCCTATATTATTTTCCAATGACTATAACCCTTCATCTTATTAATCATATCACCGAATTTGCTTCTTCTTTCACCACTCACACAAACGTCAACACCATTACGCATGCAGCAATCCACAAGCATGAAAATATACACCATTCAAGCAAGCACCCATTTAAAACATTAAAACATGCATTAAACTTACTTGTCTTAAGTTTCTCTCACTTTAGCAAAAATTTCCAAAAATGGTGAGAGCAACTAAAAGATTTCGGTGTTGGATTACAAAAAGATTTTGTAACAATCAAGACCCTCAAATGGCAGAAGACTCGCAATGTATAACGTGGGTGAGCCAATAACACCAAAATTGCAGAAGTTAAGAGTTTAAACAATGGATGAGCAAGAAGGAAGATAGTATTTTCGGTGGAGACAAAACAAAGGAGCTGCAAAAACTCCTTCCTAAACCACGTGTATACTTTGCATGTAATTCACGTGTCATCCAATTAAGACATCATATGTCGCCACATACGTAATCCATTTGTCAAAAATTAAATTAGTCCACGTGTCACACTAGGATTGTTCCAAATTTTCAATATTTTTCTAAAATTTACCAAAAATTCCAAAATACCTAAAATACACTAAAATGGCCAAATCACATTTTTAATCACATTCAATAACTCAATTATACCTGAAAAATGTCTTAAATGCATGCATAATGATTGTATGTGTCCAAAATAATGCACAAATAAGCAAATATTCAAATATGGAAAGCATAAAGTGTACTAAATTTCCTTAATATTCTAGCCCCTAGTATGGGGTGTTACAGTAGCGGTAAAATCAACGTATCTGTTAAATCGGTCATAAAATATGTTGGAAAGATTTTTTGTTCAAATCGGCATTTAAGATTGATATTATTTGTTAGGATATTAATTTCTTTTTAATAATTTCAACAACTATTCATCTGACGTAAATTTATACTTGTGAGAAGATGAATATAGGAAAATTATAGAACATCATAATGCAAAAACAAAAGGGTGTAACTGTGAAAATTGTGCGAGAAGAATCAACCTGTTAATTAAATTGATGGTGGATATTACATCACATTCGTTCATCACAAGTGCGACATGTTGGGTCAGACCCGTGACAAATTAAAAAATTCCATTTGTAAATTATAAGGTGGTCAATTAGTTACTATAACTAATAATTGATATGCTATGGCTAGTTATTTACAGAGATATATGAAAGCCAACCTAAGATTTAACGAGAAGTAGAGTCCATGGTTATGCTTTTTAAATTTCAAATATGAATAGTTAATTATTTTTCTTATGGAATCATTATTGTATATATGTGTGTCTACTAATTCATCTTACTATGATGTCTACATTTGTAGACATCATTTAACTTGGGAGATTAACTGTGGAAGAAAGTATTCTCTTAGCCATTATAAAATTAGAATTCTATAATCTATTGAAATAAAATAAAATAAAATAAAAATAATAACAATAATAATATTTATATATTTTAATCTAGATCATAAAATGAAGCAGAAATAAAATATTAATTTTAAAGGTTTTGATTTACCATATTATTAAATTTAATATATTAACAATTTTTACATTACTATTGAAAAATATACTAATTTTTGCTTGCACAAAATTAAATTAATTTTATAAAATAACTTTCATAATTTGTACAATTTTAACAGTACTTGGAAAATAACCAATTTATTGATTGTTTCCTAGTGCAAATAATCTTATAGAGAGAATTCAACCTTATAAGTATTGTTTAATACTTATAACCAATACGTCAAATCTGATGTTAATTATTTTTCTTATGGAATCACTATTGTAAATATGCATTTAAAGGGTGTAATTCACCTTATTATAATGTTATAGGATTGCTAGACAAAGTGATACAATTCAATACAAAATAATACATTTGTATACAAAAACATAACTTTCAGGTACAAAAAACAAAATTGTACCATGGAAAAGTTTGTTGGAGGCATCAAATTGATAAGATAGATTTCTAGGGTTGTATTTAGATAACTACTCACAACCATAAAAAGCACACAGAAGATTCTAATTCATAGGAACAATGATTCCTTTTTGTTTCCTTCTAACAAAACATGCTTGTCTTTATCAATATCAACTATCCATTTTAATCCCACTGAAAGCACTACATCATCTCACTCTATGATTTCCTTAACTTCAAACCCATGTATATTCATCCTCAAATTTCCAAAACATGCACGTGTATATATATACGCAATTAAAAAGGAAACAGAGCATATATGTCCTTATCACTTTCAAAATTTTTGTACTCTTCTCCTGTATGGATTCAATGATCCTTCTACTCAAAAAATCATCTCTACATTATTATATCACATAAAAATCCTCAAATACCTAAAAACAACACATCTGATTTTTTATCTAGTTTGTACAGTATTCATGAAAATGGCTACTATTTATATGATTATGCTATATTACATAAACCATCAAATTTATATCATATTCATACTTCTCATAAAGATTAACACAATACTTACTTGTTAAAACTCCAAAATATTCTAAGTCACATGAACCCTAATTTCTCGTGCAACCACGTAAGTCATTGTAGAGTTGGTAGGTTTCAGATTTCTTTAGGGAAAATGAAAGAAATAATAGTGATAGCGGATAAAAGAAAACAAGATTTTTCTCTGGTGTAGATTTGATGAGAAACTCTGTGTTAAAGAAAAACTGGAGAAAGAAGCTTCGAGAAAGACAAAGACAAGAATAGTAACTTGTCCTTCAAGGTTAAGAAAACTTAACTTTAAAACTTAGACACTTGTCCACTTCTTGGCCTCTTATCCATTTCCCCATTCTAAAACTCACCTAAATATAATTTATACTTAGGTTTATACCTCAATAAAACCATTGAAATCACAATTTATAACTCATTGAATTACTTTGAGATATTTCCATAAAAACTGAATTTCGGGTCTACTGTTCTATTTCTAAAATAGTGTACTATGCACAACATCTATCCAGAAATTAAACATGGGTGGTTAGTGGTTCTCCTCAAATCAAGAAATTGCAGGACATTCTTCCTCATATTCTTAGGCATTTGGGGCTAGATAACTTAAACAACTTGAAGAAATTGGCAGAGCAGATCCAGAAGTAAGCCCCTAGTGGTGGTGGTGCTACTACAACTATGATGTAAGAGGACGATGATGAAGTTCCTAAGCTTGTGGTTGGGGAAACCTTCGAAGCAGCTGCCGAGGAAGGACATGCCCATGTGACTGCGTAGTGGAGTTTTGTGCAAGTTTATATACTTCCATATTGTTAAAATCTTGTCGAGCATATACATATGCCACAAATATGATGAGATAGAGTATAAGTCACACTCGTGACTTAAGTGCAATTGTAGTCACGGGTGTGACTTAGACTGGTGAATTTTTTTAAGTCACACGGTGAATTTTTTTAAATAAATATTTAATTAAAATTTTTCCTTATTTTAATTTAAATTACATATTTTCAATGCCACATTTGTGTCTAAAAATTTAAATTCATTAACTATTATTTAAGTACAAGTATATTTAAATTATAGGATAAAAAAACACTTGAGTCACGGGTGTGACTTATTCATACCTATGACTAGTGATTTTTTGAAGTCATATGGTGACAAAATTTTTTAAATAAATATTTAATTAAAATTTTTGGCACATACATGGAGTAAATAAATGTTTACTCAAAAATAAAAAAAGTCACCTGTGAGCAATAAGCATAGGGGCGAAATAAACCAAAATAACAGAGAATCACGCATGTGAATAGGAGAGAGGAGAAACAAATAGAAGTCGTTGATGAAATGGACGAACGAAATGGATTTCGTGGTCATCCGATGGATTTTGTAGTCATCCATCCCGTTCGTCCTTAGTATATATATATTAATAAATAAATGTTTACTTAAAAATAAAAAAGTCACCTGTGAGTAATAAGCACAGGCGTGAAATAAAATGTTTACTTAAAAATAAAAAAATTCACCTGTGAGCAATAAGCACAGGCGTGAAACAAACCAAAATAGCAGAGAATCATGCATGTTAATAGGAGAGAGGAGAAACAAATAGAAGCCGTTGATGAAATGGACAAACGAGATGGATTTCGTGGTCCTCCATCCCATTCATCCTTATTATATATATATTAATGAAAAGTCAATTGTTTCTCGTCCCCACACTTTGTTCCTCTCTTTCCTATAGAAATGTAAAACCTATATATATATTTAAAATAAATTAGAAAATGACATTATTTTTTATGTTTCGATCGAGTCACGAGTTAGGCAAGGTCAGCCGATACTCGGCTTGACTTTGACCTAACCTTAACCTATGACCCACTCATGACCTGATTAATCTAGGGCAAAATTGAGTTAGATTAGGCCGAGCCACAATTAATATTCTTACTTCCTTTTCCCATCTCATTGATCTCTGTTTGTTTTATATAACGTTCAACATCATCTTAAACATCATTCATAACAACATACCCAAATCCCTTAAATCCTATAAGATTAAACATTTAAAAAAAAGATCTTTCTCCAGTGACCAAAGCCCAACTCGAGATTAAAAGGAACAATCTCAAATAAACCAAGATCCAATTTCGAGGCATTTCTTGGTCAAGCGATGGGATATAAAACTAGGTTCTAGGATGATGATGATGATGATGATTATGATTATTATTATTATTATTATATTCTATGTTTTTATTAGTCATAAACTTAATTTTTGAAATATTAAATATCTAAATTCTAAATTCTTATGAAAATCTTTTTTGAATCATACACTCACAAGTCATTTTACATATAAACAATCAATACTACACAATTAGTTTTATCAAACATCTTTAATAACCAACTAATGTTATCTGCTGGTCAGATTAACTGATATAATTCACTGTTGGTTAATCGCTGATAGAATCAGCTAACAGTTAATGTAATTTATTGATTAATTTCTTGGGTGCTGAATGGAGAATAACTTACAGCACACCTACCATTATATTGGTTGGATCATCTTAGAGGTCGTTTTCACTTTTGTTTTTATAACGTAGTTTTTAGTTTTTGTAAAAATATATTTGGTTATTAATATTAATGTAGCTTCATCTTTAATCTTCTTTATATTTTTAACATATGTCTCATTTTTCTTGGCATTAGTTACTTGATCCAATATTTATTATTCTTGCTGCATGATGACAAAAGATTGTGATTTTTTAGAAGACGACCCAAATGTAGTGCTTTCGACCCATTTTAATTTCTTAACTTTCAAATTGTGCTTAAAATCACGTATAAGTTAAAGTGAGTATCTTAAGCATTTCTAAGACATTAATCACTAAGTGTAGCATATCACATGAATCAAAATTTAATCATATATGAAGTTCCTTCACACTTAGCCTTTGACCATCTTTGAGTAAATCATCAAAATCAAAATCAGAAACTAACACTTTCACTCATTTTTGACATTTCTTAAGAATAGATAACCATAAATAAAGGTGAATGACTTTTAAAACCTAAGCAAAAACTCAACATTCAAAGTTTCTACTCATGATCAATCAATATTCACTATCCTTAAAAATTGAGTAATCTAAAGGTAGACTTGGACAGAAGGTGTTTAAACAAGATATTTCTATGGGTGCACTCAAATACCATTCATGATCACAATATTCCATAACTTTACATATCAGTTCATTTTTCTACCACTAAAAGTCACATGCATAATCATAAATCAAAGGAACTTTCAAGGTTGTAATGTGGGTAATGATAAGGTGAGATGTGTTTGAGTCAAGTAGCATGAAAGCTATCAAAGCTAGTGAAACAAAAGTAACACTCAATCAAAAACTGGGTACCGTCAACTATGACGACTGTAACATTTACATTTCATATCCCCATTCAACTCTCAATTACCAACCACATGAAGCATATACCAATCTGAAGGAATCATTCATACAATTTAAGCCAACAATACATTGAAATCACATGAGCGAACCTTCTAAGCCAATATCTACCTCATATTCAACATACTCAAATACCACTTTCATTACAACTCTAAGAAGATGCATTAACTATAAACAAGTTTTTAACACATATGCAATTCCTTCTTGATACATTTATTTAAACAAAAATTCTCTTTTTAAATTCTTTTTCTTTTTCTTTTTCTTTCTTTCTTTCTTTCTTTCCTTTTCTTTTTCTTTTCTTTTCTTTTCTTTATGCATTTCTCTTTTCTCTTTCCTTTCTTGTTTTTTCTAACATTAAAAGAAACTACATTAACATGGGAATTTCAATGATAAAACATAATAAAGCATCCCAACATTAACCAACCGACACATATGTACACCCCCACACTTACACTTTTGTACATCCATAAACTCACCAATCACAAATGTTTCACTAGCTTTATAGCTTAGGTAGGACTTTTGGTTAAATATAAAGCATGTAATATGGTTGATACAAAAACAAAGGTATAGAGCTCAAAGGGGTTTATTAAGGGAAAAATCATGTCAATAGGATAGGTTTTTTGGCTAATGTAATTTATGAAAAACAAAGAATGCCTAATCATATCCATGTTAATTCATGTGATAAAAATGTGGTCTCGAATAGAAATTCAACGTAAAATCGGGATGTACATGTTGTGAAGGTCACACATTATCAAAAGACAATGATACTGATATGGATGTTTCAGTCTAATAAGGCTCAAAATCTCATCGGCTTGGTCTACCACTAGTCATTATTCTTTTAAAGATAATGCACATTAACAAACCACAAGAAAAAAAGTGCATGCCAAATTTTGCCATGGCTTTTACTATTCAATTCACCCTCTAATTATTACTAAATAATATTAAAAGGAATAAAAAATAATAATTTTTTTATTTTGTTAGTTTAATTTTGAAAACCGCCTAAGAAGTCACAAAAGCTACAATTAAGCTAAAAAACATGCATTAAAACTAATATACCCGACCCCCACACTTAAAACTTGCATTTTCCTCAATGTAAAATCAAATATGTTGAGATATAGAACCTGATAATATTTTTTGGGGCTTTACACCAGGCCCACGATCGTGAAAATATGTTGTCTTTTGTATTCTCCTGGACGTATAAATACGTTCTATTCACCTAGTGTACCTATGTCAAAAACAATTCACAGTGAAATAGAACTCTAGCTGCCCATAGACGTAGCCAAATCTTGGTGAACCATGTAAATCTCTCTGTGTGTGTGAATTTTGTACTTATTTTTTGATTATTGTGATTGATCGTTCATAATAACTGGTATTAGAGCTTGGTTCGTATCACAACAATCTGAAAAGATGAAAAGTGTGAAGATTCAAATTGAGAAATTCGATTGAAAAGATTTTGGCTTCTGGAAGATGTAGATGGAAGATTATCTGTATAAGAGAAACCTCCACGAACCTTTGTTAGGGATGAAACTAGAAACAATGAGATAGGAGGTTTAGGATGTAAAAGATCAGCAGGCGCTAGGGTTGATTCGTTTATCGTTGGCGAGAAACGTTGCCTTCAACATCGTTAAGGAGACAACAACTACAGGAGCACTGAAGGCTCTAGCAAACATGTACGAAAAATTGTCAACTATTAATAATGTATATCTAATGTGTCGTTTATTCAATCTAGAGATGTCTGATAATGGATCTATCGCAGATCATATTAACGAATTTAATATGATTATCAATTAATTAAGCTTTGTTGATATTAATTTTGATGATGAGATTAGAGCCCTAATTTTGATGTCCTCTTTACTCGAGTTATAGGATATTGTTGTTTTCGCAATTAGCAGTTCACGCGGGTCTGAGAAGAAAAAGTTTGATGAAGTCCGAGATGTTGTCTTGAGTGAGAGCATTCGCAAAAGAGAAATCGAGGATTCATCTGGTAACGCACTCAATGTCGAGAGAAAGGGTAGGAAAAAGTCGAAGGGAGGCCATAGCAAACATAGTTCGAAATTAAAAGGGCGGGGAAATTCTAAAGGTGAAAACAAGGTCTCTTGTTGGGAATGTGGTGAAAAAGGACACTTCAAGAAGGACTTCCTTAAACCTAAGAAAAAGAAAGGCCAGAAAAATAATAAGCCCCATGAAGATGAAGCTTCTGTATGTTCTGCAGAAGACATTAGTGACGCCGTAATTCTTAGTGTGGACAGTCCGATTGAATCTTGGATACTTGATTCCAGTGCATCATTCCACTTATTTCCGAGCAGAGAGTTATTCCATAATTTTAAGTTTGGAAATTTTGGGAAGGTGTATCTTTCTGATAATAAAGCCTTGGAGATTGCTGGAAAGGGGGATGTGTGTATCCAAACCTCAAGTGGGAGTAAATGGAAGCTGCAAGATGTCAGATATATTCCTGACTTAAAGAAGAATCTAATTTCTATTGGTCAATTGGATAGCATGAGTTACAGAGCAGTTTTTGGGGAGAGCTCCTATAAAATTGTGAAGCGAGTTATGGTGATAGCACGGGGCACAAAATTTGGAACTTTATACAGTACCGCAAGGTGTTCAAAAATGGTTGCTGTAGTCAATAGTACATCGAGCTCGAGTCTGTGGCACAACAGACTAGGACACATGAGTCAGAAGGGGATGAAGATGCTAGCTTCAAAGGGGTATCTATAAGGTTTGAAATTTGTTGATATGGGTTTTTATGAGAGTTGTGTTCTGGGAAAGCAAAAATGGGTCAGTTTCACAAAGGCTAGCAGAGAACCAAAGGCAAAACAGTTAGAACTAGTATATACAAATGTGTGGGGGCCATCTCCAGTCTCATCCTTTGGTGGTTCGAGGTACTACATTACCCTTAATGATGACTTCAGTAGGAAGGTATAGGTTTACTTTCTAAAACATAATTTAGATGTGTTTGTTACCTTTAAGAGGTGGAAGGCTAAAGTTAAAAATTAGACTGGGATGAAGACCAAATGCTTAAGGTCTGATAATGGAAGAGAGAATGATTCTACACAATTCAAAAAGTCCTGTGTTGATGAGGGAATCAGGTACAATAGGGTAGTTCCTGGCAAGGCAAGATATAACGGGATTGTTGAAAGGATGAACAGAACATTGAATAAGCAAGCAAGAAGTATGAGATTACATGCTGGGCTGCCAAAAATGTTTTGGACAGATGCAGTGAGCACAACAGTATACTTGATAAATAGAGGACCTTCGTTGGATCGAAAAAAGAAAGCATGCTATATTTGGAGAAACGGTAGATTTAAAAACTTTTAAGAAATCAAATTTTCAGCGGAAGCAACAAATCCAAATCATCATGCCAATCCATACATGATATGGTATAAGGATAATAAAAACATAAA
>JANSVA010047774.1:0-13179 GCA_025504915.1 Erythroxylum reticulatum | reverse complement strand
ATAATTCCAACATGCAAACACTGGATTGATACTTTGTAAAAATCCATTATGATCATATCAAGAATTATAATGAAACATATATGAGTTCACCACTCATCATGATTTTGGTCCATAATAAGCAAATGCTCAAATGTATGTTTTAAGATTAAAGTAATGGCCTACTTTATTATATAAAATACACGTGATTCCAGATTCATTTAATAGTACTATTATCGATAGTCAACTACTATCATAATAGGAAACTCATCATTCCCTCGAAGTAAACTCCTTTACTTACATGGAGATAAATCGCAACACTACAGTTTAAACCATAGTTAAGCGACCAATTTGATTATTCAACTATGAATCAATTAATTTAGATTCTAATAATATACATGTTTCCTATACATCTACATGTATATGTATATTATTTACAAAAGAATCTTGGTACCTTATAACTAGTTATATAATGCTCAGACATATAAAACCAAACTCTCTTGTATCATTAATAATAAACATTTTCATTACAAAACTGTAACTAAAGGAAAATTAAGTTACATGTAAATACACTTGCTTTCCAGGGAACTATATTTACATAACTCCAATATTATTTTCCATATACCGTATCATGTATGGCTTGGCATATTGATTTGGTTATCTTGCTTTTATTATGTTTTGATTTCTAAAAAGTTTTAAAATCTACCGTTTTAGCCACATCTTGCATGCTTTATTGTTCTGATCCAACAATTGGTATCAGAGCCATTTTTATTATGCATGATTTTGGTTCGTATATCTGATGCATGGGTTGAGAATTATTTTTGTATGCTGCATATTTTTATTTGAAAGAAATATATATGATATATGTGTTGCTTTCTTGGTTGTCCATAGAATTTATATGTACCATGTAAGATTTGTTCATTTCGTTTGTAACATAGAGGGTGGTCTATCATTATCACCATGTTTCCTCCTTGGCTTCTTTTTTCTGTTTACTTTGATTTTGTAATGTACAAATTGATGTAATGATGAAGATGAAACATCCATGGGTTGAAGAAATGAAGAGGTAATGGTTTCGGTGTATCCTTTTGTTGTGTATTGGCATAGTTTAGGTTTTGCAAAAGCCAAAATGTTGGATTTTTGTTTCAACGAATCAATTTTCGGTTTTGATAAAAAATAAAGTTCTATTTTTTGTTTTAATGGAACAATTTTTGGTTTTTATGAAAATCTAGTGCTGGAATTTTTGTTTCCAAAGTGACAAAATTTGGTTTTATAAAATGCCATTACATAATTTTTACCGAATAGGCCGGGTTATATGAGCGAAGAGTTCGAAGCGGAAGATCTAAGTCTAACAAGATTATTTGGGCCTAAAAGCCTTGTAATCATTTTTACGTTCTAGGATGGACAATCAAAAGTGGTTTATTAGTTCATGAGATGAATGGATGACTGGATGCGAATAATATGTGATATTACGTAATTGTATGCCATTTAGAAAATTACCAACCTTAGGCTTTGCCATGCATTCATTATGTATGAGATATATAATGAAAAAATATAGGATGGATAATAAATTGCATCTAGATAATATGATATTTATTAAAACTTAAAACCCAAAAAGATTGAGTGGGAAAGGATGCTCATGTGAGAGTCCACGATCTCCATATAATGGCCCATTACATGTGGTGAAGTGTTACTCCCTACAGGAGGGCATGGATCCTAGATCTTGCAAGGTTTAGGTATCCTAAAGGATAAGTCAACTCATTATTAGCAAATGTGACCTCCCAATGAGGTATGATTTATACGTACCTTTAGTGGATGAATCAAATGGTTATACACTCAACATAGTTTACCAAAAAACCTGCCCACCGTAGCTCTGTTGATAAATGCATGGACCAAATTATGACACTTATCAAAAAGTTAGGCATGAAGATGCTTGGTAGCCTTTTGAATGGGAGGGTCCTAGTTTTTCTTTTAATAGATAAGATAGCCCATCGTCACTTAGTTTATTATAGATAAGAAAAAGAATTGTCGTATTAAGATTTATTTGCTTTAAGTTTTGTTAAATCTGTCATCCTGCATACATGCATCATGATTTTATACAAAGTTCCAATATTGTTGACTAGTTTGCTTACTCTTTAGTAATTTATATTTTCAGACATAATCACCACAAAATGAATCCACTTACTTTGCTCTTGACAAATAACAACTTGGAAAACGGGGATAATTTTAATGAATGGAGACGTAACCTAAACATTGTTCTTTAATATGAACGAATTTTATAGGTATTAACTTAAAATGAACCTGCACCTCTGGATGGAGATTCAACTCCTGAGCTAGTCCAACAACATGAGCGATGGTAGAATGCTAATAAGTCTACTAAGTGTTATATTCTAGCTTCTGTCAGTGGCATGTTGCAAAAGCAAATTGGTTGTATGAAAACTGCTAGTGCAATGGTCCCTCACCTACATGAGATGTTTGGTGTGAGGACCAGGTCTACAAGGGTGAAACCTATCAAAACCTTTCATAATCTCAGAAAAAAACCTAGTGAACCAGTGCAGGATTACATGCTTAAGGTAATCTCTACGGTCACTGAGGTTGACATGCTTGGGGTTGATATGGATCCAGACATGTAGATGATTATGATCATCAATAGCTTAAACTTTTCTTTTCAGCAGTTTAAGTTGGACTATGAGCTCAAAAGAAAGGATTACACCTTGAGTGAGTTGATGAATACTCTATATGGAGGAGATATTGAATATCGAGGCTCATGGGCCAGAAGCTAATGTAGCATCTTCTTCTAAGCCGAAGGGTAAGGGCAAGCAAAAGAAGAAGGGTCCAATTAAAAAGAAGGCCTAAACAGGGGTTAAGGCCTAACCCATGAAAAACAAGGTCAAAGAGAACATCAAGGGAAAATGTTTCCATTGTGATGAGATGGGTCACTAGAAAAGAAACTATCCAGTCTACCTTGAGTCCCTTAAAAGAAAACAAGGTATAGGTTTCCTAAGTTTGTTAGGAACTAGAAATATGGCAAATTTATTTGATTATTGGATATTAGATTCAGGAGCCACTAACTATGTTTGCAATTCTTTGCAGGGGTTCTAGCAAAAGAAAAGACTACTTAAAGGTTAGTTTCAAGTCAAGATAGCAGATGGATCCTATATTTTAGCAGAATTAGTGGGAATAGTTAGCTTGGACTTTCTGAGTGGACACAGGTTATATTTGGAGAATGTTTATTAGATGCCAATGATTGCAAGGAACATGATTTCTATTTTTTGTCTAATAAAATATGGTTATTCCTTATATTTTGAAAATGTTGATTCAATATGTGAGAACAAGGATTTTATTTGTAATGTTATAATTAAACATGGATTGTCCTTTATAGAATCTATGACAAGCTCACTAAACACTAAAGAATTGATAAAACCAAGACAATTGAATGTCTCTAGCATCAATTCAAAATATCTGTGGCACTTAAGAATGGGTCATATCAATCAGAAAAGACTTGACAGGTTAGTGAAGGATGGGATCTTGACGGGCTTGGATAATGATCCATTACCCACTCGTGAATCTTGTATTGAAGGAAAAATGACCAAGGCCTCATTTCCTTCCAAAGGAAACAGATATGAGTCCACGTTGGACCTAGTACATACTGATGTGTGTAGGACCATGAATGTACAAACTAGAGGAGGTTATGAATACTTCATAAACTTTATAGATGATTGCTTTGGACATGAATAACTATATTTGATGCATACAAAGAGTGAGTCCTTTGAAAAGTTCAAAGCATTCAAAGCTGAAGCTAAGAAGCAGCTAGTCAAGCCATTAAAACAACTTCGATCAGATCGAGGTGGTGAGTACTTATCTGGAGAGTTCCAACAATTTCTTATTGGCAATGGAATTGTTTCCAACTTGTCAGCTCCTTGAATACCTCAACATAATAGTGCAGCTGAGACGAAGAATATGACTCTATTGGAAATGGTAAGATTGATGATATCCTATGCTAGCTACAACATCCCACTACCATAAGGTATATAACCGAACATCCATGGACATTCAATTACCTATCCTATGATAATGGTACGTTAGAGCAAAACAAATTCGACTTACACATGGCATCAACTAACTTATTTAAAAGTCATCAAATTTTAAAAACCATTCATTGCATTCATTTATAAAAGCTTACACTGTTTTCCATTAAACAAATATTTACAAAATCCTTATATAGGTTCCAGCAAAAACTACAAAATAAAAGCTATAACTCTTTTGATGTCAGCTAATAGACCTCTGAACAATAACTTAGTCCAAAATGTTCCTCTAATCCAGAATCAGATACTAAGTCTCCTGTCTCATACCTGAAAAGCCACGTTGCAATTTTTATCAGTTTTGCGAACTCAATAAGCGAACCATCATTGATGATTTCACACCCAAATCACATACACAATTCACATATTTCACAAATATTCATTATGAACATGTATGTCTCCAAATACTCACATTATCATGGCACATTATGTAATCATTGCGAATCAAAACATATATATACAAATATAGATGTATATGAGACTCCTCATTCGTTATTATTGTTGTGACCCAGTGCCTTTCATATACATATACAGATACTGGCCTATTGGGCTTAATCAGAATATAATCTAGGAGCGTAGCCCTACGTGCAGAATCAGAAATCATGGAGCAAATCTCTACATGCAAGCGCTCTCATACTAGCTACTCCAGGTACAACACCTTTATCTGAGCATGCATTTTATGAAATGCATCAAATACTGAATATGCCATTTATGAAAGTCACATATGATGCAAAGTCAGAACCTCATAATCATCAAACCTAAGTCCGGTATTCAACTTTCGTTAAGAATACAAATATCATTTAGAATTTCACAACAATTCAGAGCACTTCCAATACATACCCAAATATTAAAGTCCTCGAACATAATGTCCGGAATTCATAAAAAATCACATACAGTTTATAATTAGATGTCAAACAAATTCAATCAATCCTAGGAAAATCATATAGGTTGACTCACACTAAGCTCCAATATGCTATTGCTTGGATGGTTAAGCAATGTATGACTAGCATCCAATGAGCTCCTTTTTATCATACAAAACACAATTACAAAAATCACACTCTTGCATAAATGTATAAGTATTCTTTTATGCACATCAATGTATAAAAAGTATGCATAATGCATATTCAATGCCAATCCTGGGTATTTTATTGTGATCTTGTCACCATATCATTCAGATATGAAAACCCTCATTAATACCATTTTTACTTATAATTTAGATCATAATAAAATAATATGAAATCAATTTCATAACTTAATTGACCATTTCAAATTTTTCTAACAACATCCTTTCGGATCAACTTTGCGTAATCATTCTGATAGGGTAAATGACAAAATTTGTTAGGTCCCATTTTCGGAGCACAATTACGAAACCATTAAACGCGAGTGTATTCCAAAGGAATCACCTTAATCATTATTGATTCATATTCTTGCTCTGATGCCATGAGATTATGAAACTTGAAGTTTGGGCATAGTGGAAGCTAAAAAAATCCTTTGGAGGCATGGCAGGTTCACCACAGCGAACTAATGTTTCACCGTGGAGAACGTGTGGGAGTAATTCCATATGTCCCCTTTGGGTCAATTACGCCGCAGTGATTGGTTATAACTTCGTCGTGGAAAACCTTGGAAATTATCTTCACCACGGTGAACATTAGTCTTTGACTCGGCGAGCGGACGAGAACTCCTATGGAGACCCTTTAAAGAAAGTTCGCTACGGTGAAGTTCCCATATTAGACCTGAACATCTCTCGGGATAATTATGCCACAGCGAGAAGCTTGACTTCACCGCGGCGAAGATGTACAATTAGCCATAATAAGACCTTTCGAGAGGGGTTCACTAAATAGCCTTCCCTATGTTTCTACACCTATCCAATCCTTACTTTCACTCTAAGTTGTCCCGAATTCACTCTCTTTAAGGTAACATCATTTCATGACAATTTAACTACCAATGTTATTTCGTCAAATTCTTAAATCTTTACTCAATTTATTCACTACTACAACTAATTCTCATCCTTCACAGTTTCCTATCTTTCTTTTTCCATAGCACATCTTACTTATATGTAACCACAATTCCTATTCAAAAATTCATCATCTCAAATCAATTACTTCCTTAAGTATCCCTAATTTTAACCCAACCTTATCTATACGCAAATTCATATTTCCACTCAATGGCATCCATACATAATTCATAATTCACTAACATCAAAAGATAAAAGTTTTTACAAAGTTGTAATGGCATTTCAAGCCACAATACATCAATGTCTCATAATCCCAAAATACATAAGATACTTGAACTAGTAATACTTGAAACGCAACTAAAAGCCTCATTGTTACAAAATCTAGCTTAAAATAGAAAATTATGCATCTTGGAGCGATGCCTTGACCCTCTTTCACTCGATCTCATGTTCTTTACCTGAAGATGGGAAGGATAAAGGGGTTGAGCTTAAAGCTCATAGGTAACAAGTTTATTGTCAAGAAACAAGCAGATACCCTTTTATAAAACTCATTTTCATTGAACCTTTTCATAACCATAGTAATTCTGCTTTTAAAAAACCATAAAACACTTATTTCATGTAATTCTCAAATTTTCAAACAATTCACAATAGTACAAATCATGTATGTATCTATCTTGTCAAACATATCATAAGCACATAAGAACATCAGAATGGTTTGGGTGGATCCAAAACAGAACGTACTACACATTTCCTATAAGGGTCCTGTGTAGCTGTGAACAGAACGTACTAACACAATCCCATATAATGGTTTTACGTAGCCGTGAACTTATGGGAGTCCATAAAGGAGCTCCATGCCACTAGCGAGCAGGCGGGAGAAACCTTTTGTCAAAGTGCACTTAACTTAACTTAGGGGACCACCATAAATCCACATAACATGTAATTCATGACTTGTAAACTTGTTGCCTAAGATGACACATTTTCGAAACTTGATTTTTCATAAACATGAGATATGTCGAAACCATGATTTCATAAACATGTTATCTTTTCAAAAATCACTTTCAAAGTCTTTTCATAAATCATCACACAACTCATATAACAACATATTGCACTTTCTCAAATCATTCAAAAGAAATAAATGCAACACTTATGATGCAATTGAAAACATTAAACTTTTTTGATTCAAAGAAAACATTAATGGCTTATTTACTCTATTATAAACATGTAACCCACCTTAATTTCCTTGCTTATAACTTGCTCAAAGATGCCTCTCCTCTTTGTCCTCTTTCCTTCCTTGAGTCCCTTTATCAATGGAAAACATTCCCATTCAATAGGAATACAATTTGAGGACCCATGTATATCATATTCACTAAGATAAATTCTAAATACGCAAACTCTTCTAAAAATCCAAACATTCTGATCAGGTAAATGACGAAATTTGATAACACTTTCTTTTAGAAAAATGTTCCCCATTGTCTTAAGTTTCTAATGATGTCAAACTCATTCAATTTGGTTTAGTAATATGAAATTTATACCCGAAACATTTTCGGACTATTCTTATATTGAATCAATTTTCTATACTCAACTTCTATCTAAAACTTTAGATTCTTAGAGACTGAATTAGAACTCAATTTCACCACACAATTTGTAGAACTATGTCTCTAGTTTACTCCAAAAGAAAATTACTCCATTTAGATCACTATATAAAAAGTTATGCCCAAAATACCTACATATGCTCTGTGTTAGAAAGTTTGCCGTGACGAACTTTTCCAGAGTAGAAAAGTTCTCTTGAAAACTTACAAGTTCGCTGCGGTGACCCCTGAGTTGACCATGACGAACTTTGATAGAAACAAACACAGAATATACTTAAACTACATTTTCCCAGATTTTCATTTCCAAAATTTCACATATAACCCATCTTATACAAAAATCATCCTTTCTACTTCATTTACACTTCATTCTCTACTCCATTTCAACTCAATATCATTAACAAATAAGAAAACAAGACATTTACATCATTTGTTCATCTTTCACATTCATCAAACACAAAACACTATTTTATGTCATTTAAGCTCTAACATTCATAATAAATGCTTCATTTAACCGTACCCAAAGTTTGCCGTGATTAGAAAACTTAACCTAGTTTAGAAATCCATAAACATCCATCTAGGGTTTCTCTTCATTCTTCTAGCACAAACCCATTTCTCTCTCTAATCCCTTTGTTTTTCTATCCAAATAAGAAGAAAAGATGATAGGACTTACCTAGAACAAGTTGATTTCTCTTATTCTTCTTCTTCTTTTCTTCCACGATCTTCTCTTCTTCTTTCGTCTCTACATTTTTCTCTCCTCTCTTCACTCACTCATGTTTTCTTCTTCTCCCCATTACAAGACAACAATTCTTCTTCCTTTAATACCCTTAATGAGGGTAAAAAGTCCACTTTACCCCTTCCTTATATGCCTTATGTCTTATACCCTTAAGTGTCATGCCCAATTTGCCCTTATAAATGTTGTAACTTTAATAGTTCAATTCAATTAACCTATCATAAAATCTTACCAACATTAATGTAATAATTAACTCCACAAATAATCCCATAAGGACCTCATAATTTATTTAAATCATGCTTGTTCCTCAAGAAAAAAAATTAGGGGGCCAACATTTCTTCCCCTTTTAAAAGAATTTTGTCCTTGAAATTCTTGTTTGACTGATCAAGAGGCAGGGGTATTGTTTCCTCATAGGCTCCACCGTTTCCCCATATAACTTCATCACTCGAATGCTTTCTTCCAGTTGACCATAGTCGATAGACTTAACAGGTCTTTCTATTACGTATTTAGTCATTCACTTTCTTAGCTAGTTCCTCATCATAATTCTCAGATTATTCATAAATTTCACTTCCTGTGCTGACATTACATATATGTCAGATCGTATCGATATTTCTTAGCATACTTATAAATATCACATTACGAATCTAAGACATCTTTTACTAGTAGCACTAACTCATAATAATTTCGTACAAACCAATTCATATCGGGCTTATCTAATCCTTTTTCTTAACCTGAGCACACCTCGTACTTCATGTAATCACACCTTGGGAAGGCGATACTCTTAGAAACATTTAATCTTTTGCTTCATAGTTCACATCTCCTTCGTATCAGTAAATTTAACTCTTATGTATATCTCACTGTATTCCATGTCTTTGGCGTGGATATACCTAATTCATTCATCTTTCTTTAATCACTTAATTTCTAATACTGATCGATTTCACTCATCAACAACCTCTCCTATCAATTATGGCCTTCAACCATTTTTAGGCCTTAATCATCACAATAAAAAAATGATCAACTCTTTCCGTCCTCTAACTCCTCATACATTATTCTAGTGAAATCATTTTGATAATGATTGTTATGCTTAAAGTCAATCAAAGCCGTACATTGTAAATGAACTCCAAACATATAAGCTTTAAGCATATCTACATCAGTCAAAACTGCTGGTAACTCACAAGTGTGGTCATTTGCTTCTACCTCTTTAGCCATCAATCGCTATCCCGTTGTATTCCTACCAGGTTGTGTAACATAGGTTATTATTTATGCTTCTCTAACAATCTCTTTACTCAATCATCTTTATCGGTACATATATCTCTTATTTCAATCACAAAGTATCATTCTTCCTAGTCGAACTTAAAATTCGTATTCATTTCCAATTTCTTAATAAGATTCACAATTCCTAAATCCTCAATTTGGGCTTTGTTCTTGTGAAACTGATCTTAATTTTCAATGCAGCTAATAATGCTTCATTTTTCCCCAAATTCAACTCCATTCTGCACTCTTTATTGCACTAGATTTGATATCCTCAATATCTAAATTTTGTGATACACTGTGTTCAATACATCAGATTACAACACTGGCTTTACCAATATAGTACTCATTTGTACAATCATAATCTTTCAGTACTTTCATCTGTTGTCTTAGTCTCATATTCAATTCTTTGAACTCAATATTCACCTCAAAATTAAATGATCTGTATATTTTAAAATGTTTCTGTACTTATAATGTCTCCAAACTTTCAAAACAATCACTATTGCAGCAAGTTTCACTTCATGCCGACTCTATGTGTATGAAATCACTTCATCATGCTGCATTGGATTTTATCCTAATCTCTTATACAATATCATTGTATACTACAAAATCTCCGAATCCAGACGATATAATTAATATCGGTGTTATAATTCCTCAAAATACTCTTTACTTTTATTACCCATATGATTTACACTTTCTTCTTGAAGTATTCAAACTATTTTTCTAAACTTTTCTAATACATTTAATATATCATCAAATTTGCTTGGATCACTTTAATCTTCAATATCATAGTACTTTCAGGGCATTTGTTAACTCGAACAAAACTTTTCAAAGCTCCATATGCCCATGATTAGTTCTCGTAATTCCTCAATGAGGTAATATTATCTCTTGTTATTCTCAGTTTCTCAATTATCTTCCTTTCCTGACTGATTTTCTTAATTCATTTGATTGCCTCTTATTTCACATTGACTTACTCTTTTGTCTGCTCATTCGTACTAATTTCTCCACACATTTCAATTTATTTTCAATCTTAACTTTCTGTGCTTATAACACATTCATTAGGTCAAATTTGTATCTCTCGAACATATTTACATATGATATAATATGGGATTATATTCTCCTCATATTAGCAATTAATGTCTCCTCAAATTCAGGAATCCACTTACACAGTTGGATACTTTACATCAAACAAGATACATACATTATTAGTAGTATATTCCACCTTTTATTCTTAAGTCTCTGCTAGGGATATGACTCCCATATTTACTTTTAATTTATTTAATAATCATTCATTCCTCAAAATGAAACATTTGATTCATGCAATATGATTCAATAAAACATCTCTATCACAAAAAGGTTTCTTACCAAAATCATTTACACTATTTCCATGATCTTTATCAATCAATTATATTCCTCATTGTTGTTTCAACTATTCTTAATACCAATAAGATCAATTCCAACTGTTCATGATATTTCAATAATTTCAATTTCAGTCACATCTTACATGATCTAAATATTCCTTATAATAAAACTCAATAAAGTAGTAAACATAATTACTACCGCATATGCTTAGGTGTGTATCATCAAAGTCATCCCATTTTGCCCAAAGATTTATCTCTGACAATTCATCAATGTATATCTTATACTAATGATACATCAATCACAATTGATTATGAACAACTTCTGAATATTCTATGACTATTCAAAAATTACTCCTCCATAGTAGTTACCTTTTTCAATATAATCACTTATACCATACTTCTATTTCGTTACTTTGATTCATCTCATAATTTGAACTATAGGGATCACAGATTATCTCCTATGCCATATCCAATTATAGATCTTGCATGTACTCAATCACATTATTCACCTATGTAATCACATTATCGGATATGTACTCATAATAACTGGTCGACATAACCTTGAGAACTTCTACATATATCACCATCCTTTGTTTCATTTTCCCTACGTACTTTCTTAATCAATTTGGAATTATAGATACATAGCCATCTTGAAATTCTAATCTCAATTCCACTAATATCTTCTTACAGCCGATCATAACTCTTGTCGCATTAATCGAACAACCGCTTTGATGCTAATTTCCTTTTCTTAAGATCATAACAAGGTTATGTTTTCATTGCATTCTGCTTGTACATTCTAAGCTCATGATTTGTACTTATATCCTTATATTTCTCAAACAATACAGGACAATACATTCACCTCCTAGGCTATATCACCACATTGCAACATTGATGTCATACTCAATAATGCATCCCCTAATCCAAATACATTGAATCATTATCTGTCATACTTTCATTTTCTCACATCATAAAAGAGTATCACTTTTCTCACTAATTCTATCATCTCAAACTCTTAACAATTGCTCATGCATGCAACTTATAAACGTGTGCCTATATAAGATACTAAACCTGGCACTCCGATACCATAACTGTTGGTTCCCATTTTTGGAGCACAATTATGGAACCATAAAATGTGATCATATTCCAAAGAAATCACCTTAATCATTATCGGTTGATATTCTTGCTTTGATGCCATGAGATTATGAAACTTGAAGTTTGGGCATAGTGGAAGCAAAAAAAATCCTTTGGAGGCATGGAGGGTTTGCCGCAGTGAACTAATGTTTAATGTTTCGCCACGACGAACATGTGGGAATAATTCCATATGTTCCCTTTGGGTCAATTCCGCTGCGGTGATTGATTAGAACTTCGCCACGGCGAGCAGACGAGAACTCTTGCAGAGACCCTTCGGGGAAAGTTCGCCGCTGCGAACTCTTGAATTCACCATGGTGAAGTTCCCATATTAGACCCAAACATGTCTCAGGATAATTACGCCGTGGCGAAAAGCTTGAGTTCACCGTGGCGAAGATGCACAATTATCCATAATAAGACCTTTTGGGAAGGGTTCACTCAATAGCCTTCCCTAGGTCTCTACTCTACATCTATCTAATCCTTACTTTCACTCTAAGTTGTCCTGAATTCACTCCCTCTAAGGTAATATCATTTCATGACAATTTAACTACCAATGTCATTTCATCAAATTCTTAGATCTTTACTCAATTTATTCACTACTACAACTAATTCTCATCCTTCACAATTTCCTATCTTTCTTTTTCCATAACACATCTTCCTTATTTGTAACTACAATTCCTATTCAAAAATTCTCATCTCAAATCAATTACTTCCTCAAGTATCCCTAATTTCAACTCAACCTTATCCATACGCAAATTCAATGGCATCCATACATAATTCATAATTCACTAACATCAAAAGATAAAAGCTTTTACAAAGTTGTAATGGAATTTCAAACCACAATACATCAATGTCTCATAATCCCAAAATACATAAGATACTTGGACCAATAATACTTGAAACGTAGCTAAAAGCCTCATTGTTACAAAATCTATCTTAAATACAAAATTATGCAAGTTTGAGGCCTTGACCCTCTTTCACTCGATCTTATGTTCTTTACCTGATGATGGGACGGATAAAGGGGGTGAGCTTAAAGATCGTGGGTAACAAGTTTATAATTGAGAAACAAGCAAAAACCCTTTTATAAAACTCATTTTCATTGAACCTTTTCATA
>JANSVA010047746.1:0-13181 GCA_025504915.1 Erythroxylum reticulatum | reverse complement strand
TAAAACCTCATGATTACAAAATCTAGCTTAAAATACAAAACATGCAGGGCTCGAAGCAATGCCTTGACTCTTGATCATTGATCTCATTTTCTTCACCTGAAGATGGGAAGGAAGGGGGTGAGCTTAAAAGCTAGTGGGTAACAAGTTTATAGTGAAGAATATGCCAAAATCATTGAAATGTGTCATTTGTCATAGAAATTTTTTAAAGCGCATAGTTCTCAAATTTTCAAACAAATTCACAATCTTAACTCAAACTCATAGTTTGAATATCACCACACAACACTCAATTATGCACCATTCATGACTATGCAAAGATGCAATGTACAAACAAATGGATCAAGAGTTCCATGGAACAAAACGAATAAATCGAAGTTCATTCCATAAACAAAACGAGTCCTATTTCTCAGGATCTCATAGCTTCAAGCGAGCAGCCGGTAGTAGGCTATATGTCGATGTGCACGTGACTAACGAAACGTGCCTCTCTTTCCCAAACACAAGCAAATTTATGCTCAAATCATTTCATCATACTTTCATGCTTCTTCTGCTTTTCAAATTATATAGAATGCCATGACATTTTTCAAGGCATAACATAAAATGTTTTGATGCATTTCCATCTTTATTTTGAAATTCATCAACAAAATTCATATACTGAAACATGTAGCAATTTTGCAAATCATTCGAAAGTAATAAAAGCAACATTTAAGAAGTAATTGAAATCATTTTATTTTCATGGCTCATTACTCAATTATAAACATGAAACCCACCTTAATTTCCTTACTTGTAACTTGCTTAAAGATGCCTCTCCTCTTGCCTCCCTTGAGTCCCTTTATCAATAAAAAACATTCCCATTTAATAGGAATACAATTTGAGGACCCATATATAACATATTCACTAAGGTAAATTCTAATCACTCAAACTCTTCTAAAAGTCCAAAACTTTGGGTCAATTTTCCGTGATCATTCTTATCAAGTAAATGATAAAATTTGGTAACACTTCCTTCTAGAAAATTGTCCCTTATTGTCTTAAGTTTATAATGACACCAAAATTATTCCCCAATCATTTTTGGTTCGTTCCAATACTAACACAACATTCTATGCTCAACTTCCCTTCACAAATTTAGATCCTTAGAGACTGAATTTAAACTTCATTCCTTCATAAAAATTGTCTCCCTATGTCTCTAGTTTGCTTTAAATAAAAAATCACTCCATTTGGATAGCTACAAAAGCGTTATGCTCAAAATACCGAAGTATGTTTAGTGCTGGAAAGTTCACTGCGGCGAACTTTTCCTAAAAAGGAAAAGATCGCCTAAATTGATCAAGTTCACCGCGGCGAACCAAAAAAAGTTGTCCGCGATGAACCAAGAGACTTTGCCGTGGCAAACTATCACAGAAACACGATTCTTCTCTCAAATTTTACATATTTTACTTTTCATCTCTCACAAATAACCCATCTTAAACATAAACCATCCCTTCTACTTCATTTCCAACTCCATTTTAACCCAAAATCATTCACAAATACATCAAAATCTATCTTTGATCATTAACCCTAAAAGATTAAAACATTTTCATCAATAACTTCCTACACACATTCAACTTCATTTCACTTCTAACTATCGTTAAACATGCTTCATTCATCAAATCAAAAAGAAGATGATTATACTTACATGTTTATCCAAAGCTTCTTCAATCACCATGAACCCTAGCTTAGAAATCCCTAAAAATAAAAATGATTCTTTAGTTCTTTCTTCTTTCCATTTATACTCTTTATAGATGTGAAATGTCCACTTTATCCTTCCTTCAAGCCTTATAACCTTATATGCTTAAGTGACTTACCAAGAATGCCCTTTTATGCATTCTTACAACTTTAATGCCACTAAACCATATAATAAAATCCTACTAATATTGAAATAACAATTAATTCCAAAATTAACCCATCAAAACCTCATAATTCAACTAAATCATGCTTATTCATTAAGAAAAATTCGGGGTTCAACATAACTAGAGTCAACCATTTGAGATTATGTGTGATGCGAGCAATTTCGTTGTAGGTGTCGCCTTTAGTAGAAAATATGGCAAGATGAATCATGCCACTTACTACGCTTCAACAACTCTCAGTCCAGCACAGTGCAACTACTTGACCACAAAAAAGGAGTTTTTAGCTATCGTGTTTGCTTTAGATAAATTTAGACCTTACTTGCTTGGTTTTAAAATGATTGTATATTCTAATCATGTAGCATTAAGGTATCTTTTATTGAATAAGGAAGAGAAGACAAGGCTTATTAAATGGATTCTCTTACTCTAAGAGTTTGATTTAGAGATCAAAGATAAGAAAGGTGTGGATAATTCAGTTGCAAAGCAATTGAGTCGAGTTGTGAAGGAAGAGGATTCAATACCATTGCAAGAATTGTTTCTAGATGAAAAAATACTTGCTTTTCAAGATAAGGTACCATGTTATGCTAATATTGTAAATTATCTAGTGAACCATAAAATACCTAATGGCTTAAGTAGAGCTAAGAAGTACAAAACAAAGATTGATTCAAAATATTATATTTGGGATGATCTTCAATTATGGAAGTGTTGTTTGGACCATATGATTAAGAGATTTGTGCTTGAACATGAATATGAATCAATTTTGAAAATTTGCCATTCGTATGCTTGTGGTGGTCATTTTAGAATTATTAGAAAATACTTGAATGTGGTTTTTATTAGCCAAATATATTTCGAGATACCTATATGTTCTGTAAAGCATGTGAACAATGCCATAAACAAAATAATTTACCCCATTAAGATCAATTGCCTTTATCTCTAATTCTTGCATGTGAAATTTTCGATATATGGGGCATCAATTTTATGGGACCATTTCCTTCTTTTGGTTTTGTTTACATTCTGTTGGCTGTGAATTATATTTCCAAATGAATGGAAGCTAAAGCCACCAGGACTGATGATTCTAAAGTTATTGTAGAATTTGTCAAGTCTAACATTTTTGCTAGGTTTGGAACATCTCAGGCATTGATTAGTGACAGGGGTACTTATTTTTGCAACCGATTGATAAGGAATCTTTTAAAAAAGTGCCATATCACCTATAAGGTGTTTACGACCTATCATCCACATATGAACGGGCAAGAAGAGGTGTCAAATAGAGAAATTAAATCCATCATTGAGAAAATGGTGAGCCCAAATTATAAATATTGGAGCCAATGACTTGATGATGCTTTTTAGGAATATAGGACCGCATATAAAATGCCAACTTGTAGGTCTCTATACCGAATGATTTATTAAAAATCGTGTCATCTTTTAGTGTAAATTGAGCATAAAGCCTTTTGGGTCGTTAAGCAATGCAATATAAAGATGGACGTGGTGGATGAATAGAGGAAACTGGAACTGTAAGAATTGGAAGAGCTTAGGCTTGAATCTTATGAGAATGTGGAAACTTACAAGGAAAAGATGAAACAATTTCATGATAAGATGATTGTTAGGAAGAATTTTATAGTGGACAAAAAGTTCTTCTCTATCATTCACGACTTAAGCTTTTCCTAGTTAAAATACATTCTCGTTGGATTGGACCTTTTGTTGTTATTAATGTGTTGTCACGTGTTGCAGTTGAAATTGAAAGTTTGTAAACAAACAAGAAATTCAAAGTCAATGGTCATTGACTGAAACCCTTCTATGAATGATTCTAAGTGGAGGATGTGGACGTGATAGGGTTATAAAACCCTCATTATGAAGACTAAGCAACGTGGAGTCGAGCCAATGATAGTAAATGAAGACGTTGCTTGGGAGGCAGCTCAAGGGAAGTTGATTTTTATCTCTTTATATTTTCACAATTGCTATTTCATGTAAATGATCCATTTCTTGCATTTGATGTTACATTGAGGACAACATAAGTTTAAAGTGTGATGGTGAGCATCTTAGTTTGATATTAGCTTTTATGCATGTTTTTTAGCTTAGATTTTGCTTATATGACTACTTACATGATTTTTAAAATCAAATAAACAAAATAAAAAAATCTTCTTGTTTTCTACAGATTTTGAGACTAAGTAGTCATAATTAGAGTGTGAATTAACTAGAATAATCCATAGCAAAATTTAGCATGTACTTTTGCTCTTGTGATTGTTCAATATACATTATCTTTAGAAGAGTAGTGACTAATGGTAGGCAAAAGCTAGTAAGATTTTGAGCCTTTATAGACTGAAACATCCATATTAGTCTCATTGTCTTTTTGTTTATGTGTGACCTTTATGATATCTACATACTGATTTTTCTTTTATTTTCTATTCAGGAACACATTTTTATCAAATGTATTAACATGGAAATGATTAGGCATTCTTTGTTTGTACAAGCTACATTAGCTCAATAGCCTACCCATTTATATGAAATTTGCTTTGTTAAGCCCCCTTGATCTTTATTTACCTTTCTTTTTGTGCTAATCACATTACATGGTTTAATCCTAACCAAATGTCTCACCTAAGCCTTAAAGTTGGTGAGGCAATAGTTGATTGTTAAGTTTGTGGATGTACAAAATTCTAAGTGTGGGGGTATGCATATGTGTGGAATGGTTATAATTGTTGGGATGCCAATTTATGTCTTATCATTGAAATTTCCATGTTAATGTATGTTCTTTCATGAAAAAATTAAAAAAAGAGAAAAAAGAAAAAAGAAAAAAAGAAAAAAATGTTTAAATAAAATTATCAAGGAAGAAATGCATATTTGTTGCAAAGTTATATATGATTAGTCTTTCCTTCTAAAGTTGTATTAAATGGGTCACCTGAGTATGTTGGATATGAGGTAGATGTTGCTTTCAATGGTCACTCCCTATAATTACAAGGTTTTATTTATGATCAACTTTTGTGAGTGATTTGTGCTTCTTGTGGTATGTGGTGAGAGATTTTAAATTTGAGCTAGCAAGCATAATTTTTGCATTCAACATAGTTGATGTATACAATTGTAAGTGAATGTTGGTTTTTTCACTTGATGATATATTGAGTGTTTTTCTTGCTTCACTTGCTTTGATGGTTTTTACACTACACTACCCAAATACATCTCACCTTACCCTTACACAGATTACAACCCTAAAAATTCCTTTGATTCATGATTTTGCATGTGACCTTTAGTGGTGGAGAAATGAAATGATTTGTAAAGTTATGGAATGTCTTGATTGTGAATGGTATTTGAGTGCACCCGTTAATCTATCTTATTTAAACACAATTTTCAAGTCTACCTCTAGATTGATAAATTTTTAAAAGTAATGAATGTTGATTAATCATGAGTAGAAGCTTTGAATGTTGAGTTATTGCTATAGTTTTTGAAAGCCATTCATCTTTACTTATGATTATCTATTCTTAGGAAATATGGAAAATGAGTAATTGTTTTAGTTTGTGACTTTGATTTTGATGATTTTCCAAAGGATGGTCAAAAGCCAAGTGTGGGCAAACTTGATATATGCTTACTTGTTGCTACGTTTAATCCATTACACTTAGTGATTATTGTCTTAAAATGCTTAACACTTTAGCCCATATTTGATTTTAAGTACAATTTAGAAGTGAAGGAGCTAAAGTGACCCGAAAGCATATTATTAAGCCATCTTCTCAATGTTCAGACTTTATTGTCTTCAACGAGTAAGAAGAAGAAAAAGATTAAAAGAAGAAAATCCAAAATAGAGCATAAAAATGGAGACCATAGCTGTAACAATTAAAAAAGTTACAGCCATGAGACTAAGGCTATAACATGAATTACAAGGATTATTTTAACCTACCAAGAGCCATCTCATGTGACACCCACATACCCTTTGAGAGGATATGCAAGTGCCACACAAATAGAACTGAAACAATCCAAATCATACGAAACATTTCGTAAATGCATTTCCAGAATCTCAAGCAAACATACATTACATATCATCACATGTGATTATTTTAAAGCATAAAATATCATTCATACTATGCTTATCAAAATACGTACCATAAATTCGAAAACCAACCTGTATTAAGGTTATTACAAACCTTTAAACAAATTCAAATTGTTTCATTTAACATATACAAATCGAAAACAAACTCAAATACACATTTTGACAATCAAAACTCATTTTCCTTTTGCCATTGCGGTTGTCTTGACTCATACTTTATAACCTTCTTTCTGAACCTACACAGGGCAAATCCACGGTGCTAAGTATATAGCTTAATGAGTAATAACTAAACTATGTGTAACAACAAATAATATTGAATCATACTATAGCATAAGCATCTCAAACATAATGAATTTCAATAACAGAACTGAATATACAGAATACATAACTAATTATCAGAATAGGGTGTTAACCCATGAGATCCAATTATCAGATTTACTTCGTATCAATGCTTATCATAGATAAAAGTACAAAACAAATTAGGTTGTAAATCCATGAGCAGAAGTGGTTAACGAGACTTATATAGGAGATACCATAAATGGCATCATATATCAGGAGAGACTTAGGTCTTGATACAAGAGACACCGAAGTGTCAATAATAGGAGACACCGAAGTGTCAGTACAAGAGACACCAAAGTGTCAATAATAGGAGACACCAAAGTTTCAATAACAGGAGATAATAAAGTGCCACAGGAGCAACTGCAAACCCTTCTAGGCATGCCTATTTACCCACAACTAGGACTCGACAGTTTTCAAAACAAAACAAGTCCATTTTATGTGCAAAAATAATTAGTCAATCATATTCACATGCATCAAACATCTTGGACAATCATTGTCCAAAATTCAGAACATAATTACCATAAATCAAAATCAATTTAGTACTAAGAAAAAAAAAGGTAAGGTGTGAGTGTCCTAGAGATTACTGACAGTCACTCCCTTTCATTTAATGCCTTGAAGTTTTGGCAACATCTGGATATGGCCGCTTTACTTGCTCTTTTATATACAATCAAACACAATTTCATGTTACCAAATTGTTCATATAACCGAATGAGTATCACCATGAATCATGTATAATCAATGACATATCCCTGGGTAAATTTGCTTACTAAACTGATGTAAACATCAATTGTATTCTAAAAGTTCCAGAATTCATACACTCACTCACTATTTCTGCTTTTTCCTCAATACAGACTTTTATGTCTACTTTGTATGATCATTTAGGTCAAGAAAATGGACTATTTATGTAACACTTCCTTTTATAAAAATTCCCCTCTTTCTCTTAGCTTTCCAATGATTCTAAGATCATACAATTTGATTCAATATACTAAAACTTATACTCAAAAGATTTTTGACTATTCTGAAACTACAACCAAATTCTTAACCCAATTTTATAACAGATTTTGGAATTCTTAAAAGCAGAATTACAATTTGTCCTCTTTATAAAATTTGTAGCTTCATGTCTTTATTCTAATTAGAATCAATAATCATCTCATTCGGAGCTCTACAGATCAAGATGTAATAAAAATAGCGAAGTATATTCAGTAAAATATTCCAGTTTATACTATTCCAACAGATTCCCTCACTTTCATTCAATTAATCGTTTTCAAAACAATTCAGAAGGCTACCGATTTTCATGTTAGGGATCTATTGGTTCAAGAATCAAATCATTTATAGGTTGGATGAAAAATTTATGGCCAAAACAATCAAAGTTGTTTAGGTTGAAGAAACCCTTCGGGCACGATAGTAAGATCCCAAGTTTTTCAGCAGAGTCACGATCGTACTAGCATATGATTGTGAACTTTTACTTCCTTAAACATAGTCATAATTGTGTTGAAGCACAATTATGTACTCCATTTTTCTAGAACTGTCGCAAAAATGGTTCTCTGACTTTTTCTTCTCTTCTCCTTAATCCTTCATCACACACTTGTACACTTACATTCACCACTTTATTTCACTTCCATATCATCTTAACTCATTCATAACATAACTCAAAGTCAAGTTTATAGTCAAACACTAAAAATTGACACATACACATATTTCACCATTTTCAATTTTTCTCTCACTACTGTAAATTTCTATCTTTCATCTGATGCTTTTTTTTTCACTTTCCTATATGCTTTCATTTCATTTAACTCCTTTCTATGTTAAGATCTCACCAAATCTTGAAAACACGTTCTGAAAAAACTCCATGCATGAATACATTTCCAATACGTAAATCATCATCAAACATATTCACAGAACCTAGAAACTTAAAACTTAACTTACTTGTTTTTCAGAAAATATCTCTAGCAGTGAGGTTTCGGTGATGGTTGAAAAAGCAAGACTAGAGAGAAGCAAACTAATAGCTGGACTAAATTATTTGCGTTGTAAATTATAATACCTATGTCAGAATAAAAAAACTAGTATTTCGGTAATGAAGGTTCAGTAGCTTTTCAATGAACACCGCATAATCTGAAGAACAACAAGCTTTAGTGATTTTGCCTTCTAACACACGTACTTACGTGTGTTGTTATCATAGTGACACATGGCTCCATACATGACTCCCATTTATCCTTCATGCAAGCTGCCACATGTAACTCTCCCATTTGTCACATAATCATGTATTTTTCCTAGGTCAAAAATACAAAGTACTCCAAATTTTTGTAAATTTCCTAAAATTCATCAAAAATTTTGAAATAATCATAGTAATCTTTAAGTAAAATTTTGACACCTAGAAACCACAATTCTCATTTTAATAGAAATTCTAAAACCAATTATACCCGAAAATGTCAATGAATTCACGTACAATTATTTGTATGTGGCAAAGATACATATGCATATATAAGTCAAAACTCAAATATGCAAAGCATACTATGCACTGCTCATTCCTCAATATTCTAATGTAACATCCCACTCCCATTTGACACGTGCACGTGCCCCTTTTTGGTAACACACGCACATGCCTGACAGAAATGACATGTTAACTTTCTCACTTTTACTTTATCACATAGCATTGTAACTAAAATCATAAATCACATTTACTAAAACCCAAAATTTCCTCATTTTACTTCAAAAACTATAGTTACATTGTAGTATTCAGTTTAACATCATCAAAGAGCATAAAAAACTCATCCTATATAGTATGCTACATATTTGAGGAATGAGAAAAGATAATAACTACAGTGTCTTCAATCCCAGCTGACAGACCTTTGAGTCATCTTTGAAATTAAACTACACAAAATCTGCTTCAATAAAGTCTTAGAAGCTAGGGTGTCTCACTTTCAGACCTATAAAAGTCAATGGTGTAATTTTAATGAGTTTTATGAACTCAGTAGAGTAACCATCCTTAATGGTTCGCTCATGTAGCAAAACATAGTCATCATAAAATCACTCAGATCATACAATCACACAGTTCATTCAGTTACACAGTTCATATCAATCTATTATGGATGCAATATGTATAAGACTCACATTCATTTTTACAGTGTTATGACTTTGTGCCTTTTCAGTCTCCCGTATCTGTTATGGACATTAGAATCAGTATATAGTGGGAGCATAGGCTCTACCATATACCTTTAAACTCTCTCAGTAATAGTATCATCCAGTCAGTAGTAATATCAGTCACAACAACCTTTATATTACATGCATTGAAATGATATGCATGTCACAATTTAGTCATCAATTCAATCACTTTCATTTGTATGTATTAACACAGTATAATAGTCACAGTATTAGTAGTCATCAAACTAGGTCCAGCATTCAACTTTTCAGTTGAGAATCAAAATATTCAATTAGGTAGTCTGATTCATATACAAGTAGCACTTCCAATATTGTTTGTATGCATCAAACACCTCGGACATATATTGTCTGGAATTCAGTACACAATCAGTCAATGCAATTCATTAATATATCAATACTGTGCAGTAATATATAGAATAGAACAAATAAAGGGAGACCATCTTAAGTTACTCACAGTTGATCCCTTATGTCTATTGTCTTGATGTTCCGGCAATATCTGGAAGCGGTCACTCTAGTTGCTCATCTGTATGCAATAAAACAATTTCATGTTACTAGAGCACTTATGAAATAGAATAAATACACGTATCAATGTTTCATGTATCATGCATGTTCAATGGCAAATTCTCAGGTATATTTCTATCATACATTGCTGTACATATCATTTGTATTCTAATTGTGACAAGATTGAATCACTCACTCTCTATTTCATCTTTTCTGAAAATATTCCATTCTGGTCAATTGTATATGGTCAATAAGATCCAAAAAATGAAGCATTTAAACAAAACTTCCTCCTAAACAATTTTTCTTTATGTCTAGGTTTCTAATGACACTACGATCGTTCAATTTGAGCCTATATACAAGAAGTTATACTCCAAATATGTTTGTCTGTTCTTAAACTGTAACAGAACTCTTACTTTAACTTCTGAATATATTTTGGAATTCTTAAAACCAGAATTACAATTTGTTTTCTTCAGGAAAATCGTAGCTTTATAACTCTAGTTTCATTTGAATTAAGAATCACCTCATTTGAAACTATATAGGTCTAGATCTAATAAAAAAATACCAAAGTATGTTTAGTAAAACATTTCAATTCATATTATTCCAATAGATTCTCACACTTTCCTTCATTCGATCTTTTGAAATCAATTCAGAAGGCCATGAGATTTTATGGAGAGGTAGAACAACGTGTTATGAATCTACTGGTTTAAGAATCAAGTCATTTGGACGTCAAGGTAAGAAGTTATAACAAAATACTAAAGGATGTTTAGAACAAACTTTATTCAAAAATGTTGAAAGTCGCGAGAAGAAGTTATAACAAAAATACAAAAGGATGTTCAGAACAAACTTTCTTAAAAAATGTTGAAAGTTGCAATCATGCATTTGCATGACCACGGTGTGCTTCCTACGCCTACGAAGTCGCAATCATGCAAAAGCACGATCGTGATTCACGATCTTCAATAGCACGATTGCGCTTCCTTCTCTTCTTCACCGTATATCTTCTTCTTCTTCCATTTTTTTTCATTTTTTCTAAATTACACACTTCTAAATCATCTATACTGCATTTCTAACTCCAATACCATTTCCAAACAAATTAAATTCAAGTTTATCCTTCATCCATAACAAATCCGAAACTTCACTTCCTTTCTCTCTACTTTATTTTTCCAACTTATTTAATCTTCAAGTAACACTTAAGAGACTTAAACGAATGTTGTTACCTACATTTCATACATCAACTTTCTAGCTCTTTTACATATCCATTTCAATATAACAACATAACCTATTTCACACTTTCCTGGAAAATTTCCTATTTCACAAAGCTTTCATTTATCATCTTATTCATTAATCACCGAAACTGCACTTCTCTAATAGCTCATGATAAATTCATATGCATAATTAACAACAGTAAAACATCATCAAAATCACTTACTTGATTCAACAAAGTTTCCAACAGTAAGACGGAATCAAGTGTACAAAATAAACAAATGGTGTTTTGGTGTTGGTAAATAAGCTAAAGATTTTTCATCAATGTTTTCATTGTAGAGGCAATCAACAGAGAAAGAGCTATACTGAATCTTACACTACATGGCTATCTTGCATGTATTACATATGGCACTGTTCACTACTACCACATGTCACAATTTAATTGGTCTATTATTTAATATTTTTCCTAGTCCAAAATACTCTAAATTTAAAAAATTTCAAAAATTTACCAAAACTTTTGAAATAATACTAATAGTTTCCAAATAAATTTTTACCATAAATAATTCACAATTCACTTTTTAAAATGCATTAATAAGTCAATTATACCCAAAAAATGTCAATCAATGGATGAACAATTATTTTAAATAAACCAACAATAAATATTCACGTCTGTGTGAAAATACAATGATGTATGAGCATGCAATGCACTCTAATTGCTCTCAGTACACTCAATTTACGGGATCTAGACCTGAACATGGGATGTTACATCTAACCCCTAATACAGGGTGTTACAATTCTTCCGTCTTTAAAGTTTTCGTCCTCAAAATTTTATCTGATCCAAATAGTTGCAGATATTGAGCTTTTATGGTTTCTTTTAGTTCCCATGTTGCTTCCTCAAGTCCATGGTGTTGCCAGAGTACTTTTACCAAAGGTACTAACTTGTTCCTAAGTTGTTCAACTTCTCTGACTAATATAGAAATTGGCCCTTCTTTATAAGAAAAATCTGGTTATACTTGAAATTTCTTACATGGGAATCTTATGTGTAACATCAAACCAATATCTTTTTAGTATAGAAACATGAAAGACATCATGTAACTTGGCTAATTCGTCAGGAAGAGCTAACTGATAAGCTACTGGTCCGACTCTTTCAACAATTTCGTAAGGACCAATGTATCGTGGACTAAGTTTGCCTCTCTTACCAAATTGAAGTATATTCTTCCATAGTGACACTTTCAAGAATACCTCATCACCTACTTGATACTCAATATCTCTCCTTTTTAGATCAGTATAAGACTTTTGCCTATTACTGATAGCTTTCAACCTATGTTGAATAATCTGAACCTTTTCTTCAATATCTTTCACAATATCAGGCCCGATAATCTTGTTTTCAGTAAATTTAGTCCAATATATAAGAGCTCTACACCTTCTGCCATACAATGCTTCATAAGGAGCCATGCCAAAGCTTGTCTGATAACTGTTGTTGTAAGCAAACTCCATCAGCATCAGATAATTATCCCAACTCCTTGGAAACTCTATCACACAACCCGTAACATATCTTCTAATATTAATATAACTTGTTCAGATTGTCCATCTAATTGGGGATGGAAAGTAGTACTAAACTTAACTTGAGTACCCAAAGCCTTTTGTAAACTTTTTCAAAATCTCGAAGTATATCGAGGATCAGGATTAGAAATAATAGATAATGGTAATCCATGTAGTCTCACTATCTCATTCATATATAAATCTATAAGCTTATCCAAAGAATAGTTAGGAAGAATAGGTAGAAAGTGAGCATATTTAGTAAACTTATCTACAATCACCCATACCACATCATGCTTCCTTTGAGTGAGAGGAAGTCCAGTGACAAAGTACATGTAACACCCCATTCCTGCATGACCCGAACCCGACATCAATGGTGATATCCGAGTCCGTGCCCCGCGAGGGTGGCGTGCTACATCATTTAGTTCGTCAAAAACTTAGTATAAAACTTTTTTTTAAACGTACGCAAAAATCAATAATCGCAAATTTGGGCCCACTTTTATTCAGAAACATTTTCATTTATAGTAGTTGCAAATTTCATTTTT
>JANSVA010047726.1:0-13182 GCA_025504915.1 Erythroxylum reticulatum | reverse complement strand
GTTGAATTTGGGGAGATTATGAGTGATTATGGTGTTAGAAAGGATGTTGGAAGCATTGGAGAGGCATTGGAGGAGTTCGGGAACCCCAACGTCCTTTAAACGGACCTTCTCAGGTGAAAAAGGACCCCCTGACTCACCAATGTCCTTTAAGCAGACATGGATGTCCATTTAATAGACCTTCTCGGGTGAAAATGGCTTCCAAGCTAGTTTATGTCCGTTAAACAGATATTCACGGGATAGTTACAGTAAATTATGATTTTTACCATTTTAGAGGCAGAATCTAGCTTCTAGTTCTTCATAAAAGTTGTAGAGCTCGAAGTCCTCTTTCCAACCATCTAAAATGACATCAATCCGACATCTGTAGCAAAAGTTATGGCATTTGCGCCAAGATAGGTACAAAATGATTAAGGACATAAACATACTTAATTCTTTTGGCCATAACTTCATCATCCGACCTCCAAATGAAGTGATTCCTTAAGAAATAGACTCTTAATGAATTTTTATACCTCTCAATAAAAATTGATAGCCTTTGGTATTGAATCCAAAAAGAGTGATGGAAAGGAAGTGAGGGTTTATTGAAATAATATTACGGGGTATTCCACTCACGCTTATGACTTCGGACCGATAGTTGGGCTCCAGGAATGAGGTACAACATCATTGGTTAGGCTCCATGAACGGGGTGAAACACCATAGATCCATGTTTCTTTCAAGCCTTTGCTCAGGCTTTCACTTATGTCATAGGCCAAGGGTCACAAGTTTCGGTGCAAGCTCTAGTGGAGAGGAGTGGGTAGTATGATAAGCTTCACAAGTATGTGACTGTTGATTTCAGTGGGACTACCAATCTTGAAGAGGCTGAAGCATGGTTGAAGAGGATAGTAAGAGTCCTGCTTCAGATGAAGTGCTATAATGAGGAAAAGTTAGATTATGCAGTGAGCTTGCTATAGGGAGATGCACTCCATTAGTGGGAATCAGTGCCCCACAGCTAGGTTATGCCTCCGGTGCTATTATGGAGAGACTTTATGGAAGTGTTCAGGAAGAAGTACCTCTTAAGAGTTTATGTACAAGATAAGACCAAGTAGTTTCTGAATCTCACATAGAGAGATATGAGTGTGAGTGAGTATGAGCTGAAGTTCACCCAGCTCTCACGGTATGTAGCTAACATTGTTGCAAATGAGGAAGATAAGTGCCGCAAGTTTGAGGGAGGTCTTCATTTGGGGATAAAGGAGAAAGTCTTGATCCACAATTTCTGTGACTATCAGCAATTGGTAGATGCTGCACTCCAGGCTGAAAAACTGGAGAACAGAAAGAATGAAGTGAGTAAGAAGAGGAAGAACTGGGAATAGTCTTCCAAGAAGGGAATGAGTGCTCCATTATCTGAGAGGAGTATGAGGAGTTTCCACACACAGAGTGAAGTGGGAAGTAGTTACCCTGCTAAGAGCAAGCAAGCAAAGGCAGTTTCAGTGCAAGCCTCAATTGTAGGGGCAATAAAAGGATTGAGGGGAGTAAGTACACAAACCCCCAATGTGAGCATTATGGGAAATTTCATAGAGGAGAGTGCTTCAAGTTACTTGGAGCATGTTTCTAATACAAGGAGAAGGGACACGTGATTAAGGACTGTCCCCAAATGTCAAGGTAAGAGGGGTCGCAGTTGTAAGCCCTAAGGAGAGCTGAAACAGTGGGAACTAGGCCAGTCACTAAAGTGGGCAATTCTGGAGCAGTAAAAAAGGTTATTCCTCCAGGAAGGCCAAGGGGTCAGGCACAAGCAAGAGTATTTGCTATGACTAGGGAGGAAGCTGCAACAGCACCTGAATGTGATAATCAGTCAAGTATATAAAGGTTGTGAACTTATTATTGAGGGTGCTAGACTAGTAGTGGATTTACTGCCTCTAGACCTAAAGGGCTTAGATGTTATACTTAAGATGGACACCATGGAGAAATATCATGCAATGTTATACTGTAGCCTCAAAGACTTAGAATTTGATCTTGGCATGGGTGAGAGGGTGATCTTCAGAGGAGATAAGAGAACACCATCACCAGGAATTATCTCAGCTTTGCTAACTTATAGGATGATGAGAAAAGGGTGTGAAGCCTTTTTGGCACACATTGTGGACATCGATGTGAATGAAGGGAAGTTAGAAGATGTTTCGATTGTGAGGGACTTTCCAAACGTGTTTCAAAAGATTTACCTTGTGATGGTAGAAGTGAGAAGTTTTCTGGGTCTGGAAGGTTATTATAGGAGGTTTGTGGAAGGATTCTCTATGATAGCTGCTCCGATGAACAAGTTGATGAGGAAGAATTAGAAGTTTATTTGAAGTGATGAATGCCAAAAGAGCTTTGAGAAACTTAAGCATAGATTGACAAGTGCTCCAATTCTAACCTTGCCTATGGGAGATGAGGGTTATACGGTTTACAGTGATGCTTCAAGAAAGGGTTTGGGTTGTGTGTTGATGCAAGGAGACAAGGTGATAGCTTATGCTTCACGGCAACTGAAGCCTTATGAGTTGAATTATCCAACTCATAATCTGGAGTTAGCACCAGTGATCTTTGCCTTAAAAATTTGGAGATATTATCTGTATGGGGTTCATATTACAGATCATAAAAGTCTCAAGTACTTACTAAGCTAAAAAGAGTTGGATTTGAGACAGAGATGGTGGTTAGAGTTGATTATGGATTATGACTTGTTGATTGAATACCATCCAGAAAAGGCAAATGTAGTGGTGGATGCCTTGAGTAGGAAATCCTCCATAGCCCATGTTCAGACATTTTATCTGTCATTGTTGACAGAGATGGCTAAGTTAAAAATAAGCTTGAAATAGAAGGAGCCAAATTTCATTATTGCTAATTTCGGAGTGAGATCGATACTTAAGGAGAAAGTTAGGAAGTTGCAAGCACAAGATGCAGATTTAAGCAGGCTCTGCGAAGAAATTTAGGATGGCAAGAAATTTGAAGTGGTAGTGAGGGATGATGGACTTATGGTTGTGGGAAACAGACTCTGTATTCCGAATGTCAAGGAGGTAAAGGATGAGATACTCTATGAGGCACACAATGAGCCTTCTGCCATGCACCCAGGTATCACCAGGATGTACAGAGATTTGAAAGAGCATTTTTGGTGGAAAGGCATAAAGAAAGATGTAGCAGAATATACAAGTAAGTGTCTAGTGTGTCAGTAAGTCAAGACTGAACACTAGGCACCTTCAGGCAAGTTAAGGCCATTGTCCATTCTTGAGTGGAAGTGGCAAAGGGTGACTATAGATTTTCTAATGGGTTTGCCTAAGACTAGTAAAAACCATGATGCTATATGGGTTATTATTGATCGTTTGAAGAAGTCAACCCATTTTCTAGTAATTAAGCAAACTGATTCTCTGCATATGCTAGCAAAGAAGTATATAGATGAGATAGTGAGACACTAAGATTACATGGGATTACAAATTCCATAGTTTCTGAGAGAGATCCTCAGTTCACTTCAAGATTTTGGAAAAGTCTGCAAGAAGCTCTGGGGACCAAGTTACATTTTAACACTGCTTTTCATCCTTAAACAGATGGCCAATCTGAGAGGACCATTCAGACCCTTAAAGGAATGCTCAGGGTATATGTGATGGATTTCAAAGGTGCTTGGGATGAGCATTTGCCATTGGCTGAATTTGCTTATAATAATTCGTAACACTCGAGCATTCAGATGGCTCATTATAAAGCATTGTATGGAAGAAGATGTAAGACTCCTATATGTTGGGATGAAGAAGGAGAAAGGAAGTTAGTAGGACCAGAGTTACTCTAGATGACAGTTAACAAGGTCAATTTAGTTAAACAGAGGCTTAAAGCAGCTCAAGATATGATGAAAAGCTATGTTAATGCGCACTGAGAGGAAATGGAATATGAAGCTGTTGAGAAATTTTTTCTTAAGACATCTTCTTGGAAAGGAGTTATGAGGTTTGTAGCTCCCCTTACCTTAGGAATACACTGAGATGCCCTGAGGATATTCCAGTACATGACCTAAGATAATGGCACACTACGATCAATCATATCACTCACTTAACATGGCATCATCTACCTTTATTCTCATATGAACATCATCAAACAATTCACAATATTGTAAAACCCTAAAATTTCCTTATTTCATTTCATATAAATCGAATTTTCAATGAGACTTTTACAATAACATCCAAAGTATATACATGATCCAAACCTAATACAAAAGTGCTACATGAAAGAGAAAATATACAAAATCTATCTAAGCAATCCAATCCTAGCTGACCAACCTTTAAGCCATTCCTTCTTGTCCCTAAAAGAAAAGGTCTACACTATTTGTACGTCTCTCAGTAGTCATCTCTTAGTCCTGAAAAGTCAACATGTAATTTTGGATGAGTTTTGCGAACTTAATGAGGTAACCATTATCGATGGTTCGCTTAATTCATGCATCACATCAATACATATAAAACATATTTCACAACCTTGCATAATTCATCATATAACACATTCACACTCAAGAGTAGGCAATTTACCATCTCAATCAATCCAACATGCTTAATAAAATGCATATGAATGCTTATGTGACTCTTTTCTAATTATTACGTTGTTATGACCGAGTACCTAATTGTCCCTATCCATTGCGGATACCGGGCTCATTTATAACTGTCCCTTATCCGTTGGAGATATAGGGCTCATTTTACGTAGTGAGCGTTAGGCTCTTATACACTTTCTGAGCTCTAGGCTCTTTTTCACATTCTGAGCTTTAAGCTCTTTTTTGGTGGCGACTCTGGTCGCAACTCCCATTATCATGCATTCATATATGGAATGCATCTCACATTTTCAATCAATCGTATCATGAAACATTTAGTTTGTCACATTCACATGCAAGTAGCACTTCAATATCTCATTCACATTTCATAATCATCGGACCTTCTATCTAAAAATCAACACAATTCAATTCACATTCATGAAATAATTCAAACATAATCTAACACAACAAAAAATTAAGTAGAACAGTCTAAGTTACTCACAAGTTGCTCCCAAAGCTAATTCCTGGAAGTTCTGACAACGTCTGGATGTTGACGGTCCAATTGCTCCTCTATATCACACAATAAACAAATATCACAATTTGCATACTTATAAGTGTTTATTAATGAACATGTATGTATATGAAAGATGTACAATGCATGGTTATGACAATCCTGGGTATTTTTCCATTATCCTCATCACATAATCAATCCTATCTAAAAACTCACTTAAGTATCATTTGTACTTAGGCTTATACCTAAACAAAACCATTAGAATCTAATTTCATAACTCATTGATCAAAATTCCAGATTTTCCCAAAAACTGACTTTTGAGTCCACTAGTCATGATCAATCCAACCACAAAATGAAATAATCTGGCAATATTTTCTTCTAGAAAATTACTCTCCTATCTCTTAAGTTTCTAATGACTCTAAAATCACTCAATGTGGTTCAGTATTGTGAAAGTTATACTCCAAAAATTTTCGGACTGTTCATAATCTAAAACAATATTCTGTGATCAACTCGCATGAATTTCCTCACTTCTCTCGTGCACGTTCTTATTGATCTTTCAACTCCAAAAATCATTTTAACATTACCTTATAACATATTAATTATCAAAACTAAAAATGAACAAATACCCATCTCCATACTATATTCACAGTGAACATGAAAAATGCCCATTTTCACCTGATCATTCAATGACAATTAAATCACCAAATTTCTCTCATATACCTTTAACCCATAAGGATTAACAAGATACTTACTTGCTAAAACTCCAAAATCTTCAAAAATTCCAAGAAGCCCTAACTCTCATGAACCCATGTACTTCACTTTGAAGGTGGTTTAGGTTATGTCTTTCTTGAGGCAAAAGGAATAGATAACAAAGTTGTAGTAGCAAAAGGTAGATGAAAGCAAGATATACTTTAATGAAGGTTTTGGGGAATCAAAGGTCCATGAAGGAAAAAGCTTACAGAAGATAGTTTTAAAGAAGAGACTAAGTCAAAAAGTAACTCAGTCTTTCAAGTATATAAGAACGTGAAATGGGTCTATTAAGTCGAGAAGACTTCATTTCTTCTATTGATTTTGATGAATTTGATAAGTGTGCAGATAATATATGTGGCACAATTTATCAAATCAAGACGATACTTAAGTAATAGCTGAGTAAGATGAAACATTTAAGACTGATCAAACAAATGGATCAGGAGAATGGACTAGAAGAATGAAACAGACGAAGTGATTAAGTCTGAAATGAATCAAACAAAATGACAAAGTCTCAGTCAGATGGATCAGAAGAAGTGATTAAGTCTAAGATAAATCAGACAAAACAAGTAAGTCTTAGATAATCAGACGAAGTGATTAAGTCTGAAATGAATTAGACAAAATGACTAAGTCTCAGATGATCAAATGAAGTGATTAAGTATCAAATAAATCAGACAAAATGACTAAGTCTCATATGATCAGACAAAGTGATTAAGTCTGAAATGAATTAAACAAAATGACTAAGTCTTATATTATCAGACGAAGTTATCAATTCTGAATGGATCAGATGAAGCTATCAAGTCTGATTGGATCAGACCAAGCTATCAAGTCTGAATGCATCAGATGAAGCTATCAAGTCTGAATGGATCAGATGAAGCTATCAAGTCTGAATGAATCAGACGAAGCTATTAAGTCTGATTGGATCAGATGAAGCTATCAAGTCTGATTGGATCAGACGAAGATATCAAGTCTGATTGGATCAGACAAAGTGATTCATGTCTGAATGGATTAGACAAAGTGATTCATCTGAGAATGAATCAACAGTATTAGATGAATTAGACGAAGTGGTTCATCTAAGACTGAATCAGCAATCTTAGATGAATCAGTTGAAGTGATTCATCCAAGATTAAATCAGCAGTCTTAGATGAATAAGACGAAGTGGTTCATCTAATACTGAATTAGCCGTCTTAGATGAATCAGACGAAGTGATCCATCTAAGACTGAATCAGCAGATGAATCAGATGAAGTGGTTCATCTAAGATTGAATCAACAGTCTTAGATGAATCAGACGAAGTGGACACATCTAAGCAAGACGATGTAGTTAGAGAAGGTACTCAAATGAGGGGACTCCGTCTAAGCAAGATGAAGAAGTTAGATAATATACTCAAATGAGGGGACTCCGTCTAAGCAAGACAATGAAGTTAAATAATACACTAGAACGTCTGTTAGTTGAAGTTGGCTATAGGACTCAACTAATAACAGACTTTAGAGATTCTAAAGATTCATATCCTAGACGATGTAACACAATTCCACTTTACTCCATATGTCTCTACAATTCTCAATATCATCTGCTTACAAATTCTAAAGTAATCTATATAATTTCTTTCAATATCATTATTCTTATTTCTATTTCCATTGCCATTGGATAACAATTTCTACTACCCTTTAACAATTATTTTGCCACTTGGTAATTTTCCTAGTTCAAAATACCCAACAATTTCTAGAAGTTTGTCCAAAAATCCTAAATCAACATATACACTCTCCAATTCAATTTTCAACACATAAAAACCATAATTCTCAATAAAAATCATATTTAGAAACAATTATGCCCGAAATGCCTATGAATGCATGTACAATCATTTTCATGTGCAAAAATTCATTATTCACGTGCATGTGCATGCCATATCATGGATGAACATGAAATGCATTTTCTAATCATTCAATCATCTCTCATATTTACCGTTTTAGCTATAGCATAGGTAATGGGATGTTACAAGGTTTGGCAAGAAGGGCAAGTTAAGCCCAAGATATGTAGGTCCCTATGAGATTCTGAAGAGGATCGGATCATTAACCTATAGGTTAGCGCTGCCACCCCAATTGTCACAGAAATATGATATCTTTTATGTTTCCATATTGAGGAGGTATAGATCAGATCCATCTCATATCATTCAGACCACTGAGGTTCAGTTGAGAGATGATTTGACTTATGAGGAGACTCCAGTAGAGATTTTGGACATTAAGGAAAAGGTCCTCAGGAATAAGATAATACAGCTTGTTAAAGTGCTGTGGAGAAACCATTATGTGGAAGAGGCCACGTGGCAACCCTTGGAGACTATGAAGGAGAAGTATCCACACCTCTTTAATGACTCAGGTAAGAATTTCGAGGATGAAATTCTTTTAAGAGGGAGAGAAACGTTAGCCCCTAAATTTTATTTTATTATTTATTTATTAAGCATGATTTAAATAAATTTTGAGGTCTTGCTAGATTAATTATTTTATTTGGAGTTAATTATTATGTCAAGGTTAGTAGGATTTTAATGCATGGGTTAATTGAATTAAGGTAGTAAGATTTTTATAAGGGCATTTTTGGTAGTTCACTTAATGATAAAGACAACAAGGTACATTAAGAAGGGTAAAATGGGCATTTTACAATCATTAAGGGTAAAAAGGGAAGAAGAATTGTTGTCTTGCATTTAAAGAAGAGAGAAAACGTGAGTGAGAGGAAGAAGAGAGAAAAATATGAAGAGAAGAAAAGAAGGAGAGAAAGAAGAGAAAACAAGCTAGGTTTCAAATTTTCTTAGCCTTCAAGAGAGATTTTGAGGTTGATCAAGAAGGGAAAAAGAAAGAGGAAGAGAAGAGCTTCCATTTGAGTCAAATATCTTTCTATTTGGTGAAGACTCAAGGTAAGTTAATTTTTAATCCTTTGGATTTGTGGAAGGGTTTTGGTTCATGAAGTTTAGGAAATGCATGGGTTGAAGTATTCTAGGATAAATTTTAGTGAATGTGTGTTCTTTAGGTCTTTAATTTGAATTCCAATTGAAAGAGATTTTTTTCATTGTTTAAGGAAATCAAGAAGGGCAAGAGGAGCAAGAGGAGAGGCATTCTTGAGAAAATTTTAAGCAAGAAATTCAAGGTGGGTTTCATGTTTATAATTGAGTTAATAAGATATTATTATTTCTTTCAAATAAATGGAACTAAATGATTTCAACTACTTCATAAATGTGCATTTATTCCTCTTTAAATGCTTGAGAAAGTATTACATGTTTATGGTGGAATTTATAAGCCATGAGCATTTTTCAAATCAAGAAAGTTAAATGTTTTCAATTGCGTTATAAATGTTGCATTTATTGCTTCTTTGAATAATTGAGAAATTGCTACATGTTTGGTATGTGAATTGTGTGGATGATTTGTGGAAAGAATGTGAAAATGGATTTTTAAAGGATATTGTGTTTATGAAATCAAGTTTCGGAAATGTGCCATTTTGGACAACAAGTTTACAAGTGGTGAAATGCATGATTATATGGGTTTGTGGTAGCGCATTTTGTATGTCAAGTACACTTTGACTTATTAAAGGCTTCTCCCGCCTGCTCGCTAGTGGCACGGAGCTCCTTCATGGACTCCCTTAAGTTTACGACTACGCAAAACCATTATGTGGAATTGCGATAGTACGTTCTGTTTACAACTAACAAGACCATTATGTGAGAATGTGATAGTACATTCTATTTACGGACCTACATAAAGCATTTCTGATGCGATTATGTGTTTAGAATGTTTTGTCAAGTTTGATGAATGCATGACTTATGTTGCCTATGAATTGCTTGATAATGTGTGAATTTGGCAACTATATGTTTTATGGATTTTAATGCAAAGTGAGTGTGACATTGAGTATTTCCAATGTGTTTGCTTGTTTTCGATTATAAACTTGTTACCCATGAGATTTTAAGCTCACCCCATTCTCCTTCACATATTCAAGTGATGAGCGAGAGATTGAGTAGTCAAAAGTCACGATATTATTCCGAATTTGCATACTTTTGTATTTTAAGCTAGATTTTATAAACACTAGGCTTTAGTCGTATTTCAAGTATTCTTTGTTCAAGTATCTTTTGTATTTTTGTATTTAAAGCAAATGATGTATTTGTGGCTTGAAATGCCCATTAAAGCTTTGTAAGCTCTTATCTTTTGATGATAATGAAATATGATTATGTTTTGCTTATGGTTCTCAAAGTTTGTATATTGCATATTTTAAGCTGACTTTAGGGGAAAAATTTGTATCAATATATGTAGAATTAGATGAAGATGTCTGTATGGAAGCTGTAGCTTATCCTCTTATATGTTTAACGGTATATATTTTGTAATTTTTAGACTTCATATAAGAGAGTTATGGTCATTACACAATAATGGGTGTTGGCAGTTTGGAGTACTACCTTTGACAGGTTTTTTGTTTGATCTTCAAATTTCACCACGGTGAAGCCAAAAGTTTGTTGCAAACTTTTCCAGAAGGGTCTTGCTTCAAGTTTCACCACTGTAAAGTCAAAAGTTGGCCATGGCAAACTTTTCCAGAAAGGTTTTGTTCTTCACCTTCAAAGTTCGTAGTGGCGAAGTCAAAGTTGGCCGCGATGAACCCTCCTTTTTCTTGGGGTTTTTAATTTTTGATTTTGACCCTTTTGGAGGTAAAATCTCTTTAGGGTTTTCATGAAAGTTGTAGGTCTAGAATTCCTATTCGAAACTATCCTAGAATGACCTTAATCTGACATTTCTAGTAAAAGTTATGCTCTTTTAAAAACAATAGGTCATCGTGTACCCAAAACCTGAACTTCTTTGATGTTTTTGGCAATAACCTTGTGATCTAACCTCCAAATGATTTGATTATTAAAGAAATAGATTCCTAAAATATTCTTATACCTATCCATAAAAATTGGTATCCTTTGGTGTTGGATTGAAAAAGATAGATGGAAAGAAAGTGAGGGAATAGATTGGAAGATCATGATTATGTTTATGAACATAATTTGGATTTTTAATAATATCTCAAGCTATAGAGCTCCGAATGAGATAGTTTTTAATTCAAAATAAACTAGAGACATGAAGCTACGATTGTTCTAAAGAAGTCAAATTATGATTCTGCTATCTGACTGGTGTGGATTTCCCCCTTGTGGGACATATGTCCAGATATCACTTAAGACGTCGAGCATGTGACTCGCGAGGGTGGGGTGCCAAACGAAAGAAGTTTCCCTTTTTTTAATTTTTAATGTTTGACTGATTGATTTTCCATTTTTATTGATTCTTTCCTTCAAATCAAAGCATTAATTAATGTATGATATTAATGTAGCTAAAGCAATGAATATATGTGTTTAATTTTTAATCATTAGTTAGTTCAATGATGACTTTTTCTAGTTCATGTAATTAATTAAGATGATTTATTATAATCAAGATGAATTTTTGACCCATGACGAAGATAAGTTAGTTAGAAATGATATCAATTTTTGTTAGTGCATTCTCTTTTAAAAATTGGCCTTTAATGGCTTGCAACATAATGAGGTTGTTGAGCATTTTATGTTCACTATGTGTAAGGCCCCAAACTATACCCAAGTAGAATTGGTATATGTTCTTGAAAGTACATGTATGATGGGTGTTAAAAATTGTGATAAGAATGAGAATTCATATGACTTGAATTTTGGTATTGATGGACTCTAGTTAGTAACTTATGATTAATTGATGTGATTAGAGCATTGAAATATTAAATTAAAAGGTATATTTGGACTAGGAAAATTATCAAGTGACTAGTTAAGTTGGTACATGAAAATTGGAATGATTACGCCTATGAGTTAATGACATTTGGCATAGTTGATACATTGACAAATGACATAGTTAATAAAGTGACAAGTGGCGTAATTAAATTATGGCATTTGGCAGCATTCATTAAATGATAAATGGTTTAATGGAAGTGTGACAAATGGTAGCTTAAGTGCAAGCCATTTGTGACATATGCAAAGAAGACATATCCCTTATGGTGGGAGTGACACCTAGATGGTGATGAAGCAAGTTTCTGCTGGAAACATTTTCTGTTTTGTTCTTTCTTCACTTTGCTTTCTTCTCTCCACCAAAACCCCTCCCATTTTCTCTCAACTTCTGGAATTTTGCTAGAGTTTGGATTATCAACCTTTGGAAGCTTTGTATGTGCTGGTCGTTTGGAAGCTTAGTTTAGCTAGGTTCTTAAAGTTGAATTTGAAGTTTAGTAATGTAACATCCCGTCCTAATATAGAACCCAAATTTCAATAATGGAGAGAATAGCAATATGAAAGTTAAAAAAATTTGCATTTCAGGCTCAGTAGAATGCCAGCATACATGCATGTGAATTTGATTCGTTGCACACATAAAAATAATTGTACATGCATTCATTGACATTTCGGGGATATTGAATAGTAATGGGATAGATTGAGGATTGTTGTTATAGTGAATGAGTAAAATGAAATGGAGTAGAAAGATTAGAGATAAAATTTAAGTATTGGATTTAGTGAAGGAAAATATGTTGGAGAAGTTTACTGAGAATATTTAGTATGGGAGTTTTAGATAGTAGAGTAGAAAGTTATGGTCTTTATAAGGGGGAGATGTTCAAGAGCATAGATGTATCATCTGTTAAGACGTATCGTCTATGATAACGTCAAATCGTCTGTGATGACATCATTTTGTCTGTAAAGATGTATCGTCTGTGATGACATCATATCGTCTTAAGTTGACTTTGCTTTATCTTAAGTTGACCCCGCTTCATCAAAAGAGTTACATCGTCTTAAGTTGACTTTGCTTCATTTTAGGTTGACTTTTGCTTCGTATGCTTATTGCTTATTCTGCTTATGAAATTCATCTACTTTTGCATTCATCTACTCTTTGCATTTTTCTACTTTTTCGAATCGTCTACTTTCTATTTGTCTGCCTTTTCGCTTCGTCTACTTATTACTTCGTCTGCTTATTGTTTCATCTGCTTATGGCATTCGTCTACTTTTGCATTCGTCTGCTCTTTGCATTTATTTTCTTTTTTGAATCGTCTGCTTTCCATTTATCTGCCCTTATTGCTTCGTCTACTTATTGCTTCGCTTCTTATTACTTCGTCTGCTTTCTGCTTATGTGACCAAAACTTCTTCGTTTGTACACTATTTGTCTGATGCTATCGTCTGGTCCATCTTTGACTCTTCAGACAATAGAATTTGTCTATAATTTCTTCATGAAAGATGTAGATATTAAAGTCCTCTTTGAAACCCTCCTAAGATGATCTCAATCTAATATCTCTGGAGAGAGTTATGCTAATTGTAAAACAACTTCTGTGTACTATTCATTTTGTATCGTCTGGTCCAAATTTAACTCTCTAAATGATAGAACTTGCCTTCAAGGTCTTCATGAAAGTTATAGACCTATAAGTCCTCTTTCAAACCATCTA
>JANSVA010047697.1:0-13184 GCA_025504915.1 Erythroxylum reticulatum | reverse complement strand
CCTTATACAATCTTACAACTTTAATACTTCATTTCAATTAATCTATGTCATAAAATCTTACCAACATTGACATAATATTTAACTACATATTTAATCCATCAACACCTCATAATTCACTTAAATCATGCTTAATAAATAATAAAAAATTTAGGGGCCAACAATTAATGCTTCATCGTCACTGCAAACTGGTGATTGAACTTCAGCATCACTATCCTCGTATTCACTATTTACATCATGTGAACTTCCTTCTTGTTTTTATTTATCTTTGAAATAACCACCTTCTTCATTACAATCCTTTCCACTACCTCCAACGCCATAGACAACATTGTTGCATTTAAACCTATGGCACATCTCTTCTCATTTGTTCTAGTAGCAACATATTCTTCATCATTTGTTGCAAATAACTCATCATCAACTAAATCATCTCTAGATTCACTAACCTATATAACAATGAATTCATCATCTTACTCTAATTGAACTTGGAATAACCCCTCATCATTATCATCAAATTCATTGTGAATATTATTGTCAAATTCTTCACCATCTATTACAGGATGCTCATAACCATACTCATAATAAATTTCAACATTGTGATAATTCAAATCTTCCATTTTTTGGAGCATAACCATCATTTCCTTATCATGGTGTAAGCTTAACTCCTTCAAGCTTCTCATCGACTCATTAGGAAATTTGTAAAAGATAGATATTACTCTATTTCCTTTATCTTCATAAACTTCTTTTAGGACTAGCATGCTAAGTTCATCAATAATGATATCCTTCTTCTTTTTTATCATGCCCCCAACATATTTATTATCATTTCTTTCCAACATCCCACCATAATCTAATGCAAAATTTACCAAAATTTGCAAAATATTGAGGCTTTTGAACAATGACATGTAAGATAACACATAAAGATGGTTATAAGTGGAAACATGTACAAAAATTTAGAATAAATAAAATGAGCTAAAGGAAAGTGTGACTAAGTACATAATGATACATATTTGAAATGGAAAAACAGAAGAAAAAACTTAGCAATCTCAATTTGGGACAATTAGAAATACTGAAGAGAAGTAAATCATATAAACACTTCAATTCCTGGACAAAATTTGAAGTAGTTCTTCACTTAATCAGTTTGGACAACCTCTATTTTTACCTTGTAATACTTATTTAAACTGATACTAAATTGTCAATTAAACACCTATTTTACTTAAGGTATATAACTTGATATAGTAAAACTAATAAACCTTTATTTTTTTTTTTGATATGTCATAATGGACATTCATCACATTTTAGTTTACATTCGTGAATATAATATCCAATGCATACTTTATTTATGAGAAATTCATTAAGTCATGCACTTATTTAATTTACAAAGAGATTACACAAACACATGTAGCATTTTTAAAGAAAGATATGAAGTTGGATAGAATGAATACATTTTTCGAGTAATGTATGAAATCAACATTATATGATAACTCTTTCCTTAGTTCTTCATTTCATTGCAAATAAAATATTATGTGTCTCCTTAAACCTCATTTAAAATAATCCATGTTATTGACAATAAACTTTACTTTACTTTTTTCAACTTAATCAGCTAAAAGAAATGAAGAAATAGACATCCAATTTGATAAACGAATAAATCCAAATCACAACATGAAGTTAATAATCCTAGTCTGATTACAATATGTCTAACACCTGAAATTTAGCTACAAAAGAGAATTATTCCAACTACTTCAACAAAAGATATAAACTTACAATTACAAGTAAAAAGGGACAAATAGCTTGCCTTTTACTTTGAAACACTTATTGTAGCTGTTGGTTTAGTTGGTGCAAATGGAGACACAGCGAAGAAAGGCTAGAACTTGAGCATGATAGAATATTAGAAACAATCTTGACAAAAACATTTTAAATTTTTGCAAAGTTTAAGCTTTAAGCGAAATATCTTCAGCATATGCAGATGGATAAATCAATAACTATATAACCGCATTGTGTTCCAAACATAATTCATAAGCCAAATACATATAAGCACTACTTAGTTTTCCTATAATAAAATGAAAAAGAAACTTGGGTACAAAAAATTAGAAAATACGAAAAAAGTATAAACAAGACACATCTAAAAATCGCATTTTTGGTAATGTGACAGAATATTTGTGCAACAGTTTTTGTAATGTAAAGAGGAACAAAGAATGGTGTGCGACAGAGAATAGTGCGTTTGGTGCAACAAGGAAAAAAAGTGTAACACAATCTATAAAGAAGGGGAGCAGATATTGGTGCGATACCTAAAAGAAGGTTAACAAACTTAACTTCCAAATTAATTTTAATGTTTTAACCCTAAATGATAGCTTCTTTAATTTTATTAATGAAACTTAATTAGTTTAATTAAGAATGACAGGTACAATGATTTAGTTTGTCGTGTTAGCAATATTAACGGAGATACTAACGTGGGACTAGATTTGATAAAAAATTGAAAGCTTGAGTATTTAATTGTCACTTTTTAAAGTTCATAATATAATTGCAAAATTGATTAAAGTTTGAGATTTTTTTGTAATTAACCCTATAAAAATAAAATCTTTTAGTAAATTTTTATTATTGTCTATTCGTTAGAATTATATTTTAGTAAATTTAAATTATTGTATACTCATTAGAATTATATTATTCTAATTTAGAATACATTTATTGGAGTAGACATTAGGTTTCTCTTTTTTTTAGGTAATCTAAAAAAATCTAAAATTTAATCAATCTTGCATTACTAGCTTAAACATTAAAAAAAGGCTTTAAAATATTCCAACTTTTAATTCTTCAAAAAAAAGGCTCTCGGTTAGACTTCTATTTGACGGTATTAATATGGCAGGCTATGTGAGTAAACCTATTTGTCACCTATTTCTTCCATTGATGAGTCTGACACCCTCTTGACTGTGAGGGATTCTCCACTAGCATGGTTAATTACCTTCATGAAAGCACTAAATTCAAAAGGTAAAGCCTTTAAAATTACTACAGCTTAATGCTCCTCAGATATCTTTTCATCTGTAACTTTTAAGTCTTGAACTAACTTAAAGAAATAGTCTAATTTATCATCTAAAGAGACAAAGGTATTCATCTTGTAGTTAGCAAGATTGTGGAGAACTTTCGTCTTGTTAGGAAGACACCTCTTTATATAAATTTCATCAAGTTTGATCCATAACTTCTGTGTAGTATTACAATTCTGCACTTTTCTTATCATATTGTGTTGGTGAAAAGTGAAGCATTAACTTGTAGTGTGTAAGTCTTTGCATTTTAAGTCTCTTTACTAGATTAGTCTCAAGATCATATTGATCTTCAATAGCCCCATAGCAATCATAAGACTCAAGAAGAGATTGCATCTGGATTGTGTCTCTTTTATAGTTGATGAAGAGAGTGGCTTTAGGATGAACATGCCTAAACTAGATATATACCATGTGCATCATGTTCTGCCCAGATGGTTCCCATGTGCCTCCCACGTGATCTTTTAATCCTTCTGCTGTACGTTTTGTATTGTATGAAGCTACGTTTAATTGTCTTCTGAAGTATGTAATATGACAGTGCTTTGAGTTGTAAGTTTCTGACTTGAATTTGTTATGTGTTTCTTATATGGGTATGTTTTAAGCTGATCATTTTGTCCCTTGGAGAGCTACTCTCTCCTTCTCTCTTGCCACCTTCAGACACTTAACACACATAAACCTTCTGCTCTTCAATTTTTCATCTTTCACTTGTGAGTTTGTTGTTTCTGAGTGTAGATTGGTGGAGTATAGGTGATTCAATCACAAATTTGTAAGAGTTATTTTGTGAGATTATGCACAAAAATTTATATCCTCATTATGCTTAGAGTATTTAATTTGTACTCTTCTCCGTTATAGTGAATTTTATCGTCATCATCATCTATGAAAGTAGCCCAACTTGGGTGAATAATGTAAATCCTTATGTCTCACTTTTACTATTATTCCTGCCCAAATTTTATTTTACCTCTAACTCATCTTAATCTTGATCCTGCTTTCAATATCGCCCTATAGCAGTACAAGTGGTATCGGAGTTTTAGTTTAAGATGTCCACCATTACAAAATTTGATATCAAGAAGTTTGACTGCAAGATTAGTTTTTTTCCATTTGGGGAGTCTAAATGAAGGTTGTTCTCACCCAAAACGGAATGAAGAAGGCTCTAAATAGGAAATCGAAGAAACTCAATTCGATGCCCAATGAGCAATGGGAGGAGTTAGATGAAAAGACATGTTCGCCGATCCAACTCTATCTCTCCAAGGAGGTGCTTCACGAAGTGGTCCATAAAACCACTACTGCCGAACTTTAGTTAAAACTCAAGTCCCTATACATGACCAGGATTTTAGCAAACAAACTCCTTCTTAAAGAGCGTTTGTACACGTTATGTACGATTGAAAGTACCCCCATTCAATCTCATCTTGATGAGTTCAATTCAATCATTATTGACCTAGAAAATTTAGATGTTATAGTTGATGATGAGGACAAGGTTGTTTCTTTACCATATACTTATAAACACTTCAAGGAGATTATGTTATATGGAAATAATGATACGTCGTCTTTTAAGGATTTCAAGTCTAACTTGTTGTCTAAGAAAATTTTGACTTTAAGGTTCATTTAGATGATAAAGCTGAGGGCTTGTCTGTTAGGGGTAGAACGATTGAAAAGGGGACTACAAGTAAAAAGAAATCTAGGTTAAAATCTAGGGGATGTAATTCCAAGACCTATTGTTATTGTAAGAAGATTGGGCACGATATTTCTGAGTGTTATAAATTGGAAAATAAAAAGGATAGAGACGAAAAAGGAAAGCTACCTCAAAAACTCACCGCTAAAGTTGGTGTTGCTAACACTGATTCTGATATATTATCAGTTACCTCTTCCGAAAAATAGAGTATGACTAAATGGATTTTAGATTCTAGTTATACCTAACAAGTCTTCTCACAGAAACTAGTTCTCCACCTATGAACCTGTTGACCGTGGAGTTGTCTTGATGGGCAATGACACCTAGTGCAAGGTTGTTTGCATAGGTAGAGTACAAATCAAAACCCACGATGGTTATATCAGGACATCAACCAATGTCCATCATATTCCTTATTTGAAAAGTAACCTAATTTCCTTAGGCACTGTTGAGTTACTTAGGTGTATATATTTGACTGAAGGTGGAGTTTTAAAGGTATTTAAAGGTACCCTGGTCCTTAAGAAAGTCAATAAGCTTGGTAGCCTTTATGTCTTTCAAGGTTTGATTGTCACAGGTTCAATTACTATGTCCAGATCTTCATTGTCTAATAGTGATCTCACTCATCTGTGGCATATGTGCCTAGGCCATATGAATGAGAATGTATGAATTTGCTGAGGATGAGAGGTTTTTTTGGTGCTGGTATGGTTAAATTGGAATTATGTAAGCTTTGTGTCTTTGGTAAGTAAGAAAAGGCCAGCTTCTCCACTGCTACACATCATACCAAATGTGTCCTTGATTACATTCATTCAGATCTTTGGGGACCTTCTAAAATTTCCTCTATTGGAGGAAAAATTATATGATGACCTTAATTGATGACGTCTCCCGTAAGTTTGGGTTAATTTCTTGAGGCATAAAAATGAAGCTTTTCCTATTTTGAAGAAGTGGAAAGCCTTTGTTAAGAACTAAACTAGGAAGAAGGTGGAAAAGCTCAAAATATACAATGGATTAGATTTTTGTGAAACAGATTTCAATTAATTCTATGCTCAAGTTGAGAAATTGCTAGACACATGACATGCTGCAAAATGAATGATCATGACTCTACTTAAAAGAGCTGATTATATGCTCTCTAATGTTGGGTTAAGACATAGACATGATCTTTGGTATGAAGCAGTTTCTATCACATGTTATTTGGCCAATCGCTCCCCACATTCATCTCTTGATTTTAGAATTCTAGAGGAAGTTTGGTCAGTTAATCCTATTGACCACTCTAATTTAAGAGTTTTTTGGATATCCTGCTTATGCACATGTTAATAATGACAAATAGCACCTAGAGCTAAAAAGTACAAATTTCTTGGTTATACTTCTAAATCTAAAGGATATAATTTATGGTGTACTGACCTTAAGTCATAAAAAGTTATTCTTAGAAGAGATGTGACATTTAATGAAAATGCATTACTTCTTTTAGAAAAGATTTTAATTCTTCTGCTAGTACAAGTGGTTAGCAGGCTACTAGCATCAAGGTGGAGTTAAAGGTGAGATCACCGCCCCCTTCTAATGTAGATGCTCCTAGTTCTTTCGTTACTTATTCTAGAGATGTTGATGATATTCATAATGTCTCTATTACCATTACTCTTGTTCTGCCTCAACATGAGCATTATATTGCCCAAGATCATCCAAGGAGAATTATCTAGAAGCCTGTTAGATACATTGACGACGATGATTATTTGGTTACTTACGCCCTCTCAGTTGCATAAGAAATTTATGAAGACATTGAACCCTCCTCTTATTTTAAAGCTATTTTTTGTGCTGATTCGTATAAGTAACTAGTGGCAATGAATAAAGAAATTGAAAGTTTCATAAGAACGATAGTTGGGATTTATATGACCTTCCTAAAGGTAAGCGACCATTGTGTTGTAAATGGATTTACAAAAAGAAAGATGGCATCCCCGGGGTTGAAAAAGTAAGGTGGAAAGCACATTTGGTCATTTGTGGCTTTAAACAAAAGGAAGGTATTGATTTTAATGAAATTTTCTCTCCTATTGTTCGTCATACCACCATTTGTGTGCTGCTTGCTTTTGTCGCTCTATTTGATTTGGAGTTAGAAACTTGATTTGCAAACTACTTTTCTACATAGAGAACTCAAGGAAGAGATCTATATAAAACACCTCGAGGGTTTTGTTGTTCGTAGTAAGAAGCATTATGTTTATCGCTTAAAGAAACCTCTTTATGAGCTTAAGTAAGCTCCAAGACAGTGGTACAAAATGTTTAATACTTTTATGATTGGGAAAACCTTTACCAGATGCTAATATGATAATAGCATCTATTTTTGACAATATGTGGATGGGTCTTTCGTGTACTTGTTGCTATATGTCGATGACATGCTCATTGCTTCTCGTGATAAGTCTTTAATCGACAATTTGAAATCTCAACTTATTTAGGAGATTAAGATGAAAGATCTTTGTGCATCAAAAAAGATTCTCGGTATGGAGATACAAAAGGATCGACAGGCTGGGAAATTGTTTCTGTCTTAAAAGAACTATATCCAGAAAAATCTTGACAAATTTAACATGGTCTCTTATAAGCCCATCTTAACGCCCCTTGATGCTTATTTCAAGTTGTCATCTGATCTTTGTCCAAAGATGGAGGAAGAAATAAAACGTATGTCAAGCGTTCCATATTATAGTGTTATTGGTAGTCTTGTATATATCATGGTTTGCACAAGACCTGATTTGGCATATGTGGATAGTATGATGAGCCTTTTTATACATAATCCTGGCAAAGTTCATTGGGATTTTGTCAAATGGATCCTTCAATAGTTGAAAGGTTATTATGATCTTGGCTTGGTGTTTGATAAGAGCAAGGAAACATCTAATAATGTTGTTGGTTTTGTGGACTCTGATTACAGTGGTGACCCCGATAGATGAAGGTCTCTCTCTGGTTACAATTTCACTTTGTGTTATGATGCTATTAGTTGGAAAGCTTTACTACAATCTATAGTGGCTTTGTCTTCTATGAAGGCAGAATACATTGCAACTACAGAAGGTATGAAAAAGGCTACTTAGTTGCTTGGTCTTATCATCGAGCTTGGTGTCACATATGATATTACTATTATGTTTCAGATAGCCAAGTGTTATTCGTCTTACCAAGAACGATGCCTATTACTCTAAAACTAAGCATATTACTGAAAAGTATCACTACATCAGAGACACTATTGTTGTTGGAGAAATTCTTGTGAAGAAAGTTCACACGTCTGGCAATCCTGTGGATATGTTGACCAAGCCACTACCTATCGCTAAGTTCGAGCATTGCTTGGACTTAGTTAGTGTTCGCAACATTTAATTACCCTTCGAGGTTTTATATGGCGATGAGTAACTCGTCAAATTTGAGCCAAGGTGGAGATTGTTGAGTATATGACCCAAATTCTTCTACATCAACAATAAAATTGTGGTTACAAATGTTGGCTTATTTGCGAACAAATCTAAGGTCAAACTTCTCAAACCAAGCATTTAATGCTTAAATCAATGCAATGATTTTTTGTGGACAACATAACCATTTCTGTCAACTTCGAAAACAAACTATTTTATGGTGCAAGGTAAAGGCAATTTTGAGCATTATAAATACATCTTAAACTCCTATATTTTTATATATGAAAAAGCCAAGACATTTAGCAAAATTTGAGAGTTTATTTTCACCAATATAAGCTCAAATTTGTATTCACTTTTACTTTAGGAGAGAGTTTTATTTTGTAAGATTATACACAAAATTTTATGCCCTCGTTCTGCTTAAAGGATTTAATTTGTACTCTTCTCTATGATAGTGAATTTTATCATTCATCTTTATATGTGGAAGTAGTCCAACTTGAATGAACCATGTAAATCCTTGTGTCTCACTTTTACTACTATTCTTGCCCAAATTTTATTTTACTTCTCGCTCATCTTGATCTGGATCTTGATTGCCTATTGTTTTATATCATTATAATGGTTGTTCTCGTCCATACCTTTTTATTTCTTATTCTCAAACATCACTTGTATATCTTAAATTAGATTGACAATTACATCCCTGCAGACAATGTGAAATGCTATAATAGGATCAGTGCAAAGAGTCTATATAACTTCGTCCACCACAAAATATATCTCTTATTCATAAAGGATAGTAAAGTAAAAGGATTAGGAGGAGACCCAAACACCTTAATGCCTTGAGATTGACTTGCCACCCTCTATTGTGTAGTCACAATCTACTCCATCCTTAGGAATAATGTATCCTATATGTGGTGATATTCAACAATTCTCCACTAATCTTCAACAAAAACACAATAACCAAAAGACTCAAGGCAGTGTTTGTGATGAAAGTGTCTAAACATCGAAAAAAAGAGGGAGAGGCTTTCGGATTAGGAACAGAAGAGTGAAGTTGTGCCTAAGTGAAGACATGTGACACACGTGAAAAAAAATAACAATAAAAGCTAAAGTAAAAACACAATCGTATTAACACACACGTGAAGGGCATATGACATATACCTGATAAATGAAGACCACCAAATGAAAGTACTACTGATTCCTATAAATAAGACGGACTCAAGTCTTAGTTCAAACAACATATACATAGAATACATTGTTCTCAATACACTGTTATCAAAATCTGAGAGTGACAGAAATAGAGAGAAAATTAGAGAGTTGCTAGAGTATATATTTGAGGGTACTACAGAGTTCATAGACTCTTTGTAAGTGTTTTAGAAAACACTCAATCTTTGTAACCTTACTCTATTCTTGATACTAGTTGAACCACAAGTGTGGGATCCTCGGATGTAGATAGCATTTAAGCTATCGAACTAAGTAAAACTCTATGTTCTTTACCTTTTTACAAATTTCACTTCCTGCAAAACAATCTTTTTTATCAGTCTTTGGTTGAAAAGATGACATTAAAACATAAAGAAACTAAGATCAATGGTATCAGAGCTAAACCGTAACTTCCTAGGCATTTCTTGCTAATCAAAACATCAAGGTTCATCAAGAATTTCTATAAGTAAACATCATCTCTTGTTTCTTTAAAATACATTCAAAATGGTTAGAAAAGAAATGGATGTCTTCACTGGTAAGGAAGACTTCACCATCTGAAAACTTCATATGTAAGCCTCACTTGAGTCTTATGACTATTATGGAGATATCGAAGATTAGTATGATGTAGAAACTGATCCTATAAAAAGACTGAAGATGCAAAGACATACACACTACAAGTTAATGCTTCATTTATCACCAGTTGTGATAGGAAAAGTGCATAATTGTTACACTGCATAGAAGCTGTGGCTAAAACTTGATGAATTATATGCAAAAAGATGTCTTCCTAATAAGATGACTCTTCTACATAATCTTGCTAACTATAAGATGAACACTTCTGTCTCTCTTAATGATAATCTAGACTATTTCTTTAAGTTGGTGCAAGATTTAGAAGCTACAGGTGAAAGGATTTCGGAAGAGCATCAAGCTGTAGTGATTTTAAAAGTTCTACCTTTTGAATTCAATGCTTTCAAGCATACTAGTGGAAAATCCCTCACTATTAAAAGGGTACTGGATTCACTATTGAAAGAAATAGTGGATATTAATCCATTCAAGAAAGTAGCAGAAGTGATGTTCGTAGAAAATAATCATGACAAGAAGTCACAGAAAAGAAATAACAAGAAAGTGAATTGGAAGAAGGGAAGTGGTAAGGATAAGCACACCAAAGAAGGTAATGAAAAGAAGAAAAAGGGTAAAGGTAAGAAATGTTTCTACTGTGATAAGAAGGGACATTTTACAAGAGACTGCAGAAAGAAGAAAAGGGATAAAGCTGCATAAAGTGGAGATACTGGGAATGTGGAGAAACGATAAGACTCTAATGGTGATGAGATACTGGCAGTCTTTGAAGAGAGTGAAGATCTTAGTAGATAACGGATCTTCAACTATGGATGCACTATATATGTAACTCCTCACAGAGACTGGTTTACAATATTTAAACTAGTCACCGCCAAAGTAAAGATGGAAAATTCTAGGCAGCAAAGGATTGAAGGGATTGGGAATGTCTCCATTAACATGTTTGATGGGAAGAAGAGAACCTTTACTAATGTCAAATTTGTGCCTAAAGTAAGGAGGAATCTAATTTCTGAAAGCATGTTTGACAAACAAGGATTTCAGATTATATCAAAGGATGGACTTAGAGAAATCATAAAGGATGGTAGATTTGTCATCAAAGGAGTTGAAAGAGGTCGGCTATATTATGTAATAGGCACTACCGAAGTGAACTAAGTTATAAAGAATAATAAACCTGACTCAACTAAACTATGGCATTTGAGGTTGGGCCATGCAAGGAACAAAAGTCTGTTCCATCTCTCAAAACAAGGACTGATTCTAAAACAAGATATAAATAAGTTAGAGTTCTGTGAATTATGTGTGCTAGGAAAGCATCGCAGATCCAGTTTCAAAAAGGGAGCACAGAGGGCCAAAGAGATCATAGAATATGCTCACAATAATCTCTGGGGGCTAGCCGAAGTATCCATTGTAAAAGGGAACCTATACTTTATGTCTATCATAGATGACAAATCTAGGAAATGCTAGGTATATCCAATGAAGAGGAAAGATGAAGCTTTAGAAATCTTCATAAAGTGGCATACACTCATGGAAAATCAGACTGGAAAAAAGTTGAGATGCTTAAGGACATACAATGGACTGGAATATTGCAACAAGGAGCTTAAAGACTACTACAGTAAGAAAGGTATTCTAAGGCGTAAAATAGTGAGAGCTACACCTTAACAGAATAGTGTAACTGAGAGGCTCAATAAGACACTTCTAGAAAAAACTAGGTGTATGCTACTATCTTTTGGTTGCTCACAAACACTATAGGGAGAGGCTATTAAGACTGCAACTTATCTAGTTAATAGGCTCCCTACCTCTGCCAATGAATACAAAACTCCACAAGAAGTGTGGAATGGAAAGAAACCTAACCTGACTCATATAAGGACTTTCAGATGTGTTGTTTATGCACATCAGAAGGAAGGAAAGCTAGAACCTAGAGCAGTAAAGGGAGTATTCCTAGGTTATTCAGAAGGAGTCAAAGGTTACAAGATCTTACTACTTCAAAAGGGAGACTTTAAAACCATTATTAGCAGATATGTAATCTTCAAGGAAAATGAGTTTCCTTTACTGTATAAGAACTCCTCAAAATCAAATCTCCAAAAGGAAGTTCAGGAGCAACTTGGATCACTAAGCAATTCAGTTTCCTTCTATGTGCCACCAGAAACAGAAGTAGGAGTTTGTACTCAATCTCATGATGTGGAACCTGTGCAAGGTCTTATACATCATGAACAAAGGACAGAAGAAACTGAAGGAGAGACTGAGGAGAGAGTACCACACACAGCTATAAATGACCCTTAAGGAGACTTACAAGACTATCAACTCACTAGAGATAGGCGACCAAGATAGAGAATTCCGAATAGGAAATATACTGACTCAAACTTGGTTGAATTTGCATGTCTAGTTACTGAATCCATAGATTATAGGGATCCTGTAACCTATGAAGAAGCAATAAGGAGAAAGGATGCTGAATAGTGGAAGATGGCTTGTGAGAAAGAGTATTCTTCTCTAATGAAGAATATGACCTGGACTTTAGAGCCTAGACCCCCTATAGTCAAGCTAATAGAGAACAAATGGTTGTTCAAGCTGAAAGAAGGAGTGACAGAAGCAGAACCTAGGATATACAAGGCTGGGCTTGTAGCAAAGGGATATAGACAAAAGGAGGGAGTTGACTACAAAAAGATATTCTCACCAGTAGTCAAGTTCAAGATCATTAGACTTATTCTAGTGCTAGCTACTATCTATGACTGGGAACTCCATCAAATGGATTTCAAAACAGCCCTCCTATATGGAAAGCTGGAGGAGACAATATACATGAAGCAACTAAATGGATTTGAGGACAAGGAAAAGCTAGATCATGTCTGTCTACTTCATAAATCCCTATATGGGCTTAAAAAGCACCTAGGCAGTAGAATAAGAAGTTCCATGAGGTTGCTACTAGTATGAACTTCATTAAAAGTTCATATGACTACTGCCTATACTTTAAGGATCTAGGAGAGATAAAAACAATCTTTATGTTGGTACGTATAGATGACCTAATTATAACTGGGAAAGACTTAAGTAGAATTGAAAAAGCTAAAGTTTGAATCGTGTGATCACTTTGAGATGAAGGACACGAGAGAAGCACAAAAGCTTCTAGGAATGCAGATAATTAGAAAAAGGAGGGAAGGAAAGCTATGGCTTTTGCAAAAGAACTAAGTCAGAAAGGTTTAGCTTAGTTCAACATGGAACAAGCTAAACCAAGTTCTGTCCCCTTAGGATCTCACCTACAGATGGTGTCTAGTAAGAGTCTTAAGACTAGGGATGAACAGAAAGCTATGGTACACTATCTCTACAATGTTGGTGTTGAAGGTATCATGTACATTATGCTTTGTAAAAGACCTGATCTAGCCTATACTATCA
>JANSVA010047687.1:0-13185 GCA_025504915.1 Erythroxylum reticulatum | reverse complement strand
TCTAACTCTCAATTTTCAATTTCTATTGTTTTATACAAGTATATAGAAGTTAATTGCAATACATTATGATTGTTTACTCAATAGTTTTTTAAAAAGTTATTTTTCAAAGAAATTTGAAAGGGGAATGTATTCATGCAAAAGAATACACAATTCAACCTCCCTTCTTGTGCATTTTATCTATTGAACGTAAAGTCTATATTAACGCGTGATTCATTTCACAAATAGATTAATATAAATTAATCTTAATCTTCAAAACAAACATTGTAAACAAAAATGTTAAGTTATAAGGAACATACTTTGGTGGATATATATTCCTTATCATAATCATAGTTTTAATTAAAAATTTACCCAGCCATAGTTCATTCCTTCATTATCTTAATATTTGCCTATTTTTTTTAGCTTGGTATTATAAACAAGTGAAATCATGAGTTTTTATATGAAAATGGGTTAAAAGGTTCAAAATAAGATTATATAGAATAATATAGATTACGTCATATACATTGTATAAATATAGTGGATAGACACAAAATTATGTAATAGTTAAGAAACCTTTAGTGGTTCCCAATTAGTTTTTTCCTTATGTATTTTATAGTGGGTGGGATAAGCAATTATGTAATAGTTTCTTCATAAGAGAAGAATATAGATTATCTCTTTAATATAGGTGAATTGAAATTGATAGAATAAGGAATAATAAAGGGTTAAAAATACATGTCATGTCTTTTACTAGGTTTTAATAAAGCTAACACCCATATCCAAATCTTCAGTTCAATTCTACCATTCATAAACATAGCTTAAAGGAAGTTATCATGAATTCCCTTTTCATTTGCAAGTAAGAAAGGCCTATACATTATAACAGGTCCCATACATTATTGTAACAACTTGACATCATACACAAGGCCTATGCATGACAACATAATATAAACAATGCATGAGTCCCTATCAAAATTGAAATAAGAACATGATTAACCATACATTTGTGTAGTTAAAGACGTTGAGCAAAACCTTCAATGGACATATTTTTATACATTATCATGTTTTAATAAGTGTACTTAACACTTCTATATCAACTTTTTTAGTAAAAATATAGTTAATCACACAATCATTGATATATGCTTAATTAATTATATATTTATTCAATAACACTTAGTATTAATGATATGAAAATGCTTAAGATACTCACCTTATTTCAGATGGTTTTCGTACAATTCAAAAGCTAAAGAGCTAAACTGAGTTGAAAGCGCCATATTTGAGTTATTTTTTAGAGATTCACAATCCTTTGTCTTCATGGAGTAAGAATGAGAAAGATTAGAGCAAGAAAAGACAAGAAAATGCATGACGATGATGATTATATGTTGAAAACACAAAGACGAAGACTGCAGGAGGGCTCACGCCCAAATAAGAAACTTGTCACAACTGTAAGCATCACTCTTGGATGTGACATGTTTTGCATTCATGCAAAGATGTGTCATGGGTGTGACACACCACTCGTACCCATGACACACAACTCACACCCATAAGTTGTTAGACAGCTCACCTAAAACCTTACATTTTCATACAAAAGCAACATTTCGATGATGAGAAGGATATGTTTTCGTTGGAAAAAGTTTGAAGAATCGATAGAGAGGTTTCGGGAGAATGAAGAGGGGCGAACTTCTCATCCTTTGGAGACCCATGGAGGGCTAGACTTCTCGACACTGGTTCGGAAGTGACATTGATGCCAAAAAGCTTGATTAAGCCTTTTTATTATGTTTGATATTCTTACTCTCTTTTCAGATTATTTACGTTATCTTGGGTTTATGGATTGGGCATTTTGTAAGAATGATCTTGATGCTCTATTGGATTGTTTTTCATGAGAACCCATTGCTAGAACTTTAAATATGATACTTAATAGCCGTGTTTGAATTGATTTGTAGCAACTAATGATATTATATAGCAACATACTTAGATTGGTATGTTTTTCTCATTTGTAAGGTAGATGTCTGATTAAACTTAAAGAACGCCTCCTAGGTTATCCAATAGTTATAGTTAATTAATGAGATCTTCTTAATTAACTATGACCTAAGGAAAAATCGAGATTAACAAAGCTTGTTATTAATTTATGACCAATAGTTCAAGGAGAGGTATAAGGATAACAATTCAATAAAATATGTTTAACTGGATGTAGGCTGAGATTGAACCAAGGAATGGGTCCCTAACAAATTCATTACTTTTCATCATTTTTGCATGTTTTCTTTAATTTTCTTTTGTTAGTCTAGTTTTGAGTTATTTTCTTATTAGAAAATCAACCAAAAACCCCCTAAACCTAAACATCGATTTATTTCATTTCAAAAGTTTTACAAATAGTCTCTATAGGATCGAACTAGACTTATTACTGGTATAGTTGTAGGTCTAGTTATTTTGAGTAGTGTTACGACACACTATGTCAATTTTGGCACCATTGCCAAGGAGTGCATTGTTTTAGTTATTGTTCTCACTTTAATTAGTTTTTTTGTACATATTTGTTTATAATTAGTTTGTTTTTAGTTATTTCGTGAACTTTCCACTTTTTGTTTAATGTTTATGTGTTAAAAAAAATTCATAGACAGAAGTAATTTTTTCTATAACTCATATTCTTTATCTTATAACCATGTTTAGAATTATCATACTAACTTTAGTTATGGATGGGATAACCAACAAATTACTTCCATGATAGTTTACAAGATACACAACAATTCTCGTATAGACTAGAAACTTCTTATTATGACTTAGGCCCATCTCTAGAAGAACTAGTTAATGTTGTTGCCACAAACACTTTACAATTTTAGTAGGAGGAAAGACAATCTTAGTCTAGCTTCCAAGATTTGAAGTGGCAGCAAAACTTAGGTACATTTCTAGAAGAATCGATAATGTTGTTGCTAATAATGCTTTGCAATTATAGCAATTTCAGGAGGATGATACAACTATATCAAGATACAATATCTAGAATCAGAACTTTGCAAGCCAGGTAAGTTAGTTGTCAAAAGCTATCAACCGTCTAGCATCACAGAGTTAAGAGGCATAACTCTCTCAACTTGAGGTGTACCCAAGGTAAATTAGTGCAAAGGCCTTATAGAGTGAAGAGGAGCTTGAGAATATTGAGAACACTACTCAAGGAATTGCTTGTGTGGAAGAAGTGGAGAAGGAGCTTGAAGAAGGAAATTATACATCATTCAGCTCGAAGGTAAATACTAAGCACCTAATTATTGTTAATACTGACATTTTATCTTTACCTAGCAAGTTAGAAAAATTGAATGAAGAAGAAAAAGGTGAAGAGACATTTGAGATCTTTCCAGAGTGTATGGACTCAGTAGAGATTAAGAATATAAAGATAGGGAATATATTGAAAATTAGAGGCCATCAACTTAGGCCCTATCCTGAACAACCTCACATGGAGGAAGCATAAATTGTGACACTCAAATATCATAATTTTGTCATGTGAAGAGAAAATAAGGAGTTTAGCCAGTGATAATAAACAAAGGTGCTTCTTGGGAGGGAACACAAGGGAAGTTACTTTCTTTTCCTTTACATTTTCACATTTTTTAATATGCATGTGTGTTTTTAATTTTGTATGCTTTTTACATATTTTTAAGTTTTCAACAAAATGAGAGAGAGAATAAAACAAACAAACAAACATTGTCTCTTTTTCTATTGCTTATAGGATTATATAGTCATTATTAGAATGTGAATTGACTAGAAAAGTCCATGACAACTTTAGCATGTACTTTGGCTCTTGTGATTGGTCAATATGCATTATCTTTAGAAAAGTAGCGACTAGTGGTGGACAAAAGCCAGTAAGATGAGCCTTATTAGACTGACACATCCATATTAGCCTTATTTCTTTTGCTTATATTTGACCTTCATGGTATGTACATCCTACCTTTGATTTTCTATTCAAACCCATAATTTTCTAGCATGCTTTAACATGAAAATGATTAAGCATTCTTTGTTTTTCCAAGCTACATTAGCCAAATAGCCTACCTATCGTTATGAATTTTCTTTTGTTAACCCCCTTTGAGCTTTATTAGCCTTTTTTTTTGGTACAATCACATTACATGTTATTAAACTTAACTAAATGTCCTACCCAAGCAATAAAGCTAGTAGAGCATTTGTTAATTGTTGACGATTGTGATTATGTGAAAGTACAAGTGTGGGGGTGCCCATATATGTGGGATGGTTATAATTTTTGGGATACCAATCTATGTCTTATCATTAAAGTTCCTTTATTGATGTAGCTTCTTTCCATTTTTATATGAAAAACTAAAAAAAAAAAGAGAAAGGAAAAAGAAAAGAAAAAGAGAAAAGAAAAAGAAAACAAAAGTAAAGAAAGAAAAAATATATGTTTAAATAAAATTATTAATGAGGAAATGCATATGTGATGCAAAGTTATTTATGATTAGTCTTTCCTCCTAAAGTTGCATTGAATGGGTTACTTGAGTATGTTGGATATGAGGTGGATATCGCTTTCAATAATCACACCATATGGTTACAAAATCTTGTTTATGATTAATTTTTCTAAGTGATATATGTTTGATGTGGTTTATGGTGGGAGAGCTTGAGTTTGAGTTGTGATACATAGTTTTTGCATTCATCGTAACTGATGGTACCCAATTTTGAATGAATGCTAGTTTTTATGCTTGATGTTGCATTAAGTGTTACTTTTATTTCAACAACTTTGATGGATTTCATGATACTTTACCCAGATACAAATCACCTTACCCTTACCCATATTATAACCCTAAAAAGTCTTTTGATTCATGATTATGCATGTGACCCTTAGTGGTAGAGAAATGAAATGAATTGCAAAGTTGTGGAATATCATGATCATGAATGATATTTGAGTGTAATCATGAATATATCTTATTTAAATACATTTTTTCCAAGTCTACCATTAGGTTGCTTAGTTTCTAAGGTGTTGAATGTTGGTTGATCATGAGTAGAAGCCCTGAATGTTAATTTCTTGCGATGGTTTTTGAAAGTCATTGATCTTTGCTTATAATTATGTATTCTTGAGAAATATCATAAATAAGTAAATGTTTTTAGGTCTATGATTTTGAATATGATGTTTTGCTTGAAGACATTTAAAAGCTAAATATGGGGAAGTTGATATGTGCTTAATTGATTATATATATATATATATATATATATGTAATAATACTTAGTGATTAATGATACGAAAATGCTTAAGATACTCAATTTAGAAAAGAAAAAAAAGGGCTAAAGTGAGTCAAAAGCATCAGATTTGAGTTGTTTTTCAGAGATTCACAATCCTTTGTCTTCAAGGAGAAAGAATGAGAAAGATTAGAGCAAGTAAAGACAAGAAAATGCATGAAGATGCTAAATATATGTTGAAAACATAAAGAAGAAGACTCCAGGAGGGCCTACGGCCAAATAAGAAACTTGTCACAGCCATGAGCATCACTTACAAGTGTGGTTGTGACATGTTTTGCATAGGAGTGAGACATCTCTCATGCCCATGCAAAGGTTTGTCACAGGTGTGACACACCATTCACACCCATAACACACAACTCACACCCGTGAGTTACCCAAAACCTTACATTTTCATATAAAAGCAACATTTTGGTGATTACAAGGACATGTTATCATTAGGAAAATTTGAAGAATCAATAGAGAGATTTCAAGAGAATGAAGAGGGGAAAACCTCTCATCCTTTGGAGACCTATAGAGGGTTAAACTTCTTGATGCTGGTTTGGAGGTGACATCGATGCTGAAGAACCAAGTCAAGTATATTTTTATTGTGTTTGTTATTCTTACTCTCTTTTTGGATTATTTACGTTATCTTACGTTTATGGATTAAACATTTTGTAAGAATGATCTTGATGCTCTATTGGATTTTTTTCATGAAAACTCATTACTAGAACTTTGAATATGATACGTAATAGTCGTGTTTGAATTCATTTGTAGCAACTAATGGTATTACATCATTAGGGATAACGTAACCTATGACAAATAATTCGAGCTTGTGAGATTATTGCTTAGATTGGTCTATTTTCCTCATTCATAAGGTTATTGTTTGATTAAACTTAGAGAATCTCCTAGTTTATCCAAAAGCTTGGGTTAATTAATGAGCTCTTCTTAATTAACTAAGATCTAAGGAAAAACTGAGATTAATAGAGCTTGTTGTCAATTTACAACCAATAGTTCAAGGAGACATATAAGGATAACAATTTAAAGAAATATGTTTAACTAGGTATAGGCTAAGATTGAACCAAAGAACCAAGTCCCAAATGGATCCATCATTTTTCATTATTTTTGCATGTTTTCCTTAATTTGCTTTTGTTAATCTAGTCTTGTTTTATTTTCTTATTAGAAAATCAACCAAAAACCCCCTAAACCTAAACACCTATTGATTTCATTTCAAAACCTTTACGCACACTCTCTATGGGATCGACCTAGACTCATCATTGCTATAATTGTAGGTCTAGTTATTTTGAGTAGTGTTATGATGCACTACGTCAATCGTGCACTAAACCATGTTAATCAAAACATTTAAAAAGTATAGTTTTATGTATAGTCATTTACTAATCTGTGTACTTTAAAATTTGAGTAGAAATAGGAATAATATATATTGCATTATGACATAGTATGGTTTATACTTAGAGATGTTACTCCTAGTTGTTACTAAAGAAGTTATTTAAATTAGAGGATGATAACTTCTATTTATATTTGTGGTATTGAATGAATTTAGCTAAGCACAGTGATAAATGCATAATCGAACATATTTTTACCCCATTTTTTATGTGTTTTCACTTGATATTTATTACTTTTGGAATATATTTTGTACTTAATTCGTCTCAAGTGTGTATAGAGATTACAATTGCCTTGATGGAATTAAAGGAGAAGAATTTAGACAAAAGCATATAAAAAACAAAGATTCAACAACCTGAAGGATACACAGGTGTGCACTTGACCTTGCACTTCTTTAAGGCCATGCACTTCTACGATACCTAGAGAATTTGATTATGCATGATCTGATTCATGGTTGTGCAAGAGACCGTGCATAACTCAAAAACGTGAAATTCTAAATAAAAGGCACTTTTTGGAGGCAATGGAGAAGGAAAGGCAACAGGAGCATTCTAAAAGTTCTAGAGATGATTTCAATTGTGATTTTGAGCTAAAGGAGCAAGAGAAGTGAAGATTTTATTGATAGATCCACTAAAATATAAGATCAGACATCTATATTGCCAGAATACTCTATAGAGAACAATCAAGGAGATTTATAATTATGATTTTATTATTTTTGATTAAGTTTTTTGTATATGTATATACGATTTCATATTCTCCAATGTGTAACTAATTGTTTCATCAATATCTAGATTAGATGAACCTTACTTAGACACCTTAACATGTGTTGATTATTTTGTTAATGATGCAATTGTTTGAATGATTTGATGTGATCTAATTATCTGTTTATTTATGTTCTAGTAATTTAAATTATTAGATCATAATATGATTTTATACATAAGGATTCAGAAATCCTAGGTTTGAAGAGATCTACAGTAATTGGAAAGAGTTGATTACAACCTTATCGATAGGATGACATAAATATTCTAGATTATAGTCAAACCTAATTGAGGGATTCATAAAACGATAACGCAATCCCATAAAATTTAACTTCAGTAATTTGGATAGAGACCTTAGGATTAGTTGATAGTAGACTTAAGGTTAGCTATTAGCATACCCCCAATAGATTAGCAAAACAATTGCATGATAAAAGATCAATCTGTTAAGGGTCTAGGGGGATTCTAAATCTAGAAACTAATTACTCGATATCGATAATTTCCTAGTGCTTCCTAAATACTTTGCTCAATTTCGTTACTTATTTTATTTTATTTGCTTACTTTTAGTTTCTTTTAATTAAAAATATAAAATCAATCCTTAGGTGAGATAATAGGGGAAAGGTAATTCTAGAATTCTTCATGGAATCGATCTATACTTACTAGTCCTAGCTACAGCCACATCATGCACTTGCGGTTATTACAATATTAACTAACACAAAATTATTCATATAGCTTGTATTAAATTGTATTCTTTTAATGTAGTTAATATATTCTTATATAATAGTGCATGTCTTGCTGACTAGTTTAGAAATTTTCACTGTTTTTAATAAACGTGTCTATTTTTATGTATATATACATTAAATTTGGTTATTACATAGTTAAATGTAATCAAAGAAATGTACTATTATATGTTATGAGGTTAAACTTTATGTACCATCATCTAATTTACGAGTGCTTATACTTATCTATGATATTACTTACAAAAGTAGTTAACTGCATCAAAATGTTTACGAAATCATAGGTTGATATTTATAAACATATGTATTAAACATTAATGAAACTATCAATTATCATATTCATCTATATAACTCTAAGAAATGAAAAATATAGGAGCTTGGAGCATCATAGATTAATATTTTCAATTTTAATAATATTTTAAAATTTTAATCCTTATGCACAAGTTTAATTTATTTTTAATCATGTACGAAGAGATAAGCATTTTGTATCCTAATTCATGTTGAATTATAATTTAAATTTATAGTATGCTCAAACTTAAAATAATAAGAATTTATACCATAAGACAAGTTAGAATTTATTTTTCTTTGTTTTATTTCTAGTGATAGTAATATATTATAATATTGAAATATATGTCATACACAAAGAACCATCCTTAAGCTTGACTATTCGGGTATTCGGGTTTTGTTTAGGCTAAACTAGTATTATAACTTCTAAAATTAATAACACTTAACTAATGTTGTGAATAACATGATCAATCATGATTGAACCTCAAATAATAACTCATATAAAAGTTTCTTTCTATAATGGCACACCTTAACCATCAAGAATATATAGATACTTAATAATCTTGAACATTTTGTTCCTCAGCTAATTACTTTCACCAGTAGGTCTGACAATCACCACCTCATCGTATTCATAACCATATCTATAAGAATTTTAAAAAGTAAGTTTTAGGCACTATTAAGTAATTATATCCTATAAAATCAAAAATATTTTAACAAGAATAGTGTTAAAAATACATTCATATATCTTAATCTTCATAGGAGACACTATAGACACATATAAACATTGAGTAAAACGTAAGGAACTTTAGTAGGTATATATTCCTTTTCTTTCATCATAGTTTTGATCAAGAATTTACACGTCCAAAGTTCCATGTTTTCTCAATATTTCTCTATTTGAGAGGGGACAACATGAACCAAAAAATATAGAAATTTAGAGGAAGAAATTTTGGTGGTATATATTGCTTATCATAATCATAGTTTAGATTAGGAATCCACATAACCAAAGTTCCTTTCTTCCTCATCCCAATATTTTTTAATTGTTGTTTGCTTGCTTCTGTACAAACATATTCATATATCATAATCTTAATCTTCATATGAAACACTATAGATAGATAAACAACATCAAGGAATAAGGAATGGACTTTAGTTGGTATATATTCCATACTATATTATAACCTTGATTAGGAATTTACACAACTGAAGTTCCATTCTCTATTATCTCAATGCCTACTTGTCTTTTACTTGCTATTATAAAATTTTGAAATTATGAGTTTTTCTATAAAATTGGGCAAAATGATTTAAGGGAAGGGAAGAAGACAAGGAATGATTTGGGTTAAGTCTTGTACATTATACACAGTGGATAGACATAAAATTGAAGTAATAGTTAAAAGGGCTTTGGAGGGACTTTATAATTTTTTGCTTTATTGCTTTATTTATTTTACAATGGATGGGATAAGCAATTATATAATAGTTTTTATGGAAGAAAACCTAGGATTATCACTTCAATATAAAAATATTAAAATTCCTAGAGTCAGGAATGAAAATAAAGAGTTAAGAATACATATTATATCTTTCGATATGGTTTAATAAAGCTGACAGCCATGTGTAAATCTTTAGTCTAATTTCTCCATTCATAAACATGGTTTAAAGGAAAGTGTCTTGAACTCCCTTATCCTTTATAAGTAAAAAGGCTTATGCATTATAATAGGTCTTATGTATTATTGTAATAATTTGACGTTGCACCATAACATATACATGACAGCATAATATGACCTATGTATGAGTCCCTAACAAAATCTAAAATAAGAACATGATCAACCAAATGAATATGTAGTTAATCACGTTGAACACAATCTTTAATGGAAACGTTTGTGCACAATCATGTACTAATTTGTCTACAACTTTTTAATAAAAATATGGTTGATTTCATGATCGTATACTAAACTGTGATAAACAAAACCTTTAACGAACATAATTTTATGCACGGTTATGTATCAATATGTGTATTTGATAATTTCTTGTCAAAATTATAATAAGAAAACCCTTTACCATATATTTATTTGAGTTCACCAAAAAATTTAATAAACATATTTTATTGCTAGGTTGAATACACAAGAGTTAATTTAGTCATATTAGATAAAACCTTTAAATGGAATATTTTGTTTCATGAGTGTGTATTTATTTGTGTTCCACTTAGTCACTACATTCCCATTTGAAAGTGTAGGTGTTACTTATCTATAATTAGTGATCATATTTTTTTCTATATAGACATGAAATTAAGTAGATAGAGTGTTAATATAGTTTATATTAAGGTAGGGTACTCTACTTAGAGATGATATTCCAATTTTTTACTCAAGTTGTTACATATTTTAAATGCATTTTAGTAACTTTTGTTAACAAGATAGTACTGAATATACTAATTAATGGTATAGTTTGAATTGATGCATTTCATGTTATCCATATAGACATCATATTTCTATCTTAAAATGTAGGTGTTACATAACCTTAATAAATGATGGTACTTTCTGGCATTGAATAAATAGAACATTAATATAGTTTGTTTTAAAGGAGGTATGTTTTATTGTCAGAGACGGTATTCCCATTTTTTCACTGAAGTTGTTACTTATTTTCAATGTAACTTGGTAAATTTTGTTTATAGTTTTGGTATTGAATATATTGAGTGCTAGTATAGTTTGTATTGAGATTTGATATTCTTTCCACCCAATCATTATATTCTTATTTGAAAGTGTACGTCTTCCTTATTTGTAATAAATGATTGTACTTTTTACGTCGAAGTGGTATTGAATACATATAGTACTATAATAGTTTGTATTAAGGTAGGGAATGGTTTGTACTCTAATATGTATTCCCATTTTCCACATATGCTTTTACTTATTTAAAATATGTGATGGTAACTTTTGTTTATATATAATAAATGTATTGAATGTTGGTATAGTTTGTATTGAGATATGATATTCTTTCTATTTATTCAATAGATTTCCATTTACAAGGTTATGTTTTGCATATTTGTAATGAATGATGATGTTTTTTTATACAGATACAAGGTATTAGATAAATTAGATTATAACTTATATTAAGGTAAGGTATGATTTGTACTATGAGATGTTTTATGATTATAAAGTGTATATGATATTTATTTTTAAATACTGATGATATTTTTTTATACATTAGGATGGTATTACATCCATTACGTATTGGTGTGGTTTTATTTGAGACATATAATTATTTCTACTCAGTTATAGCATTCCCTTATAAAAGTGCAATTGTCACTTATTTGAAATGAACAACCAATGGAGTTTTTTCTGTATATATATGGTCTACAATGTAATGAGGCTTAATACTACTTGTGCAAATTGTTGGCAAAATACTTTAATACCAAAATATACTACATAAAAATGTAAAGAAGTAAAAATGATTTAGCACACCAACATGTACGATGTTCTTTCTTATTCTTCTTTTGAAAATTTATTTATATATAAAATTATTTATATATAAAAATAATAAGTAGATGGCATGAAGATGGTCTATAGATATATCAATAACATCCTTTCTTGTTAGATAATAGACAAGTAAAACAAATTGTTCTAAATTTAAGTTATAGAAGAAGAAAAATAAGGTGGTAATTCCCACCTAAAGAAAAATAAGGTGGTAATTCCCACCTTGAAGCTTCAGAAATTGCATAAACAACATTTGTGGAGATGAAGGGAAGAATAAGAATAAGAAATGTCAAAATGTAGGGAACAACTTATTTCTTTTTATCATAATTGACCCTTACCAATTTAAACATTCTTTATGTTCTTTTTAATCCTAGTTTCCAAGTGGTGGCATGAATGGCCACTAATAACCAGTCACAAATCATTTTCCTTAAAAAAAATTAAGGATCCCAATTCTAGTCAAGAGAGGGAAATGTTTGTTGAATAAAACTAATGAAAACCTAAAGTAGAGTTGCAATTTCATCAATTTAGTGTCTTAATTAATTGATTTTAAAATGCTAAACAATTTTAATAAGATAAAAGTGCATTTAAAATCCCAATGTTTTCACCAAAATTAAAATAAACTTTAACATTCGAGCATTAAATTTAAATCTTAACATTTTAAAAATTTTCAAAATGAACTCTAAATGGATGAGAAATTTAACGAAGTTAGTTTAATTTATTAATTGTCATATCATCATTGATATAACAAATATTTATTCTTTTTAAATCATTAAATGGAGCCCACAACTCTATATATATACTTGGCAATATGGATCCCATATGTCTAATTTAAATTTTTTAATTAATTTTTAATAAAACCTAACTAACTTATATTAGCCACCATTAGTGTTAATTAGTAATAAGTTAATTAATGTCAATTCAAATTCCCATCTCCAAAAAATTAGAAATCCTTAACCCACAAAAATTAGAAACCCTAACTTCGCCCAAATCTCTAACCCCTAAAAACCATTAGTGTTTTTTGCATACTGAAATAAAAGAAACTAAGATACTAGATTTATTGGCTTGTAGGCATGCATTTCGTAGAAACTGCATTGACCAATGGTTAAAATAATTTTAGTTATCCCCTTTGCTAGCATAAGTTCGATATTAGAGATATCAAGAACATCACTTATTCTAATAGCTTAAGATTCTTATATACCCTATTCAATATTTTGGAAAATCCTAATCTTAAGCTCTTTGGCCAAAGAAAACAAGATCCATGATCGGGGTAAGTTTTAATCTTATAAACCCTTAATATTCCATCAGTGCACAATTCATAGGGTAGTATTAAAGGTTCGGTCGAAGAATAAGGTTGGAAGTTCCCATTCTCGGGCGCCGGTGAACTAGGGG
>JANSVA010047659.1:0-13187 GCA_025504915.1 Erythroxylum reticulatum | reverse complement strand
GTGTGAAAGATTCATGTTTTGGTTTGATGTTTTGGTAGATGAGAGAATATGCAATGGGAAAAATTTGAGTGAAAGTGAAGTTGAATTTGTATAGTGAGTGATGAAGAATATGTATATATGTGTATGCTCTGTTATTGGTGTTCACAATTAATTATGGACTATAATTTCTTTATAGATGATATTGAGTTGAGAATGAGCAGTAAATGAAGTAGAAAAGATGATTTTGGTATGAGATGTGTTAAAGAAAGATTTGGAAACAAAAAGATGATTTTGCTTCATCTTAAGTTGACTCGGGTTTCGTCTGTCTTTGCTTCTTCTGCTCTTTACTTTGTCTGCTCTTTGTTTCGTCTGCTTTGATTAGTCTACTTTGCTTTGTCTATATTTCGCTTCATCTACTCTTTGTTTCGTCTGTTTTGATTCGTCTTCTTTGCTTCGTCTATATTTTGCTTCGTCTGCTTTGATTAGTTTTCTTTGCTTCGTCTATATTTCACTTCGTCTGCTCTTTGTTTCGTCTACTTTGATTATTCTGCTTTGCTTCATCTATATTTCGCTTCGTTTGCTCTTTGTTTCGTCTACTTTGATTCGTCTTCTTTGCTTCTTCTGTCTTTGCTTCAACTACTTCATTTCGTCTGCTTTTTCGATTCGTCTTCTTTTTGATTGGTTTCGTTTAATCCTATCGTCTGGTCCATTTTTTATCCTTCAGATGATTGAATTTTTACTTAAGGTCTTCATGAAAGTTGTAGATCTTGAAGCCCTCTTTCAAATAATCCAAAGAACACTTGATTTAACATCTGTAAAGAGAGTTATGTCATTTGTCCCGAGATAAGTTCAATATGTTTGAGGATAAAATCTTGTTTGATTCTTTTGGTCATAACTTTGTTATCCAACCTCCAAATGAAATGATTCTTAAACTGATAGTTTCTTAACACATTTAGTCCCTCCATAGAATTTGATAGCATTTAGTATTAATATGAGAAAGGTGAATTGAATCAAAGTAAGGATATCGGTTGGAAGAGTATAAATGGGAGGAATTTAAACGTAGTGTACTGTTTCAATATGAGAATAGTATAAAAATGTTTGGGGCAATACTTTTGGAATTCTAAACTGAACGGATTGATTTAGTTGTTATTGGAAACTTAGGACAAGGGAGAACATTTTTTTAGAAGAAAGAGTTATGTCAGAATGTTCAAGGATATTAGTGGCAAGACACTTAAGTATAAAAAGACATAAGACAAAAATGGAAGGACAAATGGCACATTTCTCACTCATCAAGGATATAATTGGAAGAAGAAGTGTTGTTTGGCATTCTAGAAGAAGCTAGATGGGTGGAAGAGAAATCAGAAAGAGAAAGAAGAGAGATTTCGATGGTTGCAAGAGAAGAAGAGATTTGAGCTAGGGTCTCTTCATATCTTAGCTTTTGAGAGAGATTTTAAAGTGGCTCAAAAAGAGAAAAAGGTATAGGAAGAGAAGAACTTCCCTTTGAGCTAAAGATCCCTTTATTTAGTGAAGAATGAAAGTAAGATTATTTTGGATCTTTTAGATTTTTAAAAGGATTGTAATTCATAGAATTTAGAAAATGCTTGCGTTTAAGCATTCTATAATAAATTTTAGTGATTTTGCTTTGTGAGATTTTCTATTGGATTCCTATTGAATAAGACTTAGTTTGCTTTAGGGAACCAAGAGAATCCTACCTAAAAGCAAGGCGAAAGACAACCTTGACTTAGATTTTTGCAAGCAAATGAGGTGGGTAATGTATTTATATTTATTGTCTGATTGGGCAAATTCTTGCCTATGTGTGAAATATGTGCTAAATTGCTTGAAATTGAAAAAATTGCGAATTACCATGACGTGTTTTAAGTTATGCATTGAAAGATGTATGATATGTTGATATAATTAAATTGTGATTTTGAACATGTTATGCCCTGAAATATGACATGGCATTTTGTATGAATGAAAAGAAAAGAAAGAGCATGAACAATATAAAAGCATTTCATAAAATGATTTGAGCATGATTATGTGTTTCTGTCTGGGCGAGAGTGGAACCATTCTCTTTGTCACGTGCACGTTGACAAGAGCCTTCTCTCGGCTGCCTGCTTGTGGTATATGAGCTTCGAAAAATGGACTCATTTTTTTAATGTGGTAAACTTCGGTTTCTTCATTTTATTCTATAGAACCCTCGAGCCGTTTGTTGTTCATTGCATAATTGAACTGTCAAGTATGAAGCATTTTAAGTGTTATGTGTTATGAGTTTTGAGCTAAATTGATGAATTTTTAAAATGCTGTATATATATATATATATGTACGTTTACATATGCTTAACTTTGGTCAATTGCCAATAGCTGTAAATATATTAGCCACTGAGCTGTGTAGCTCACCCCACGATTCCCTCCTCAGGTGCAGAAAGAGAAAATTAGCGATCCTTACAAGGCATTGCAACTCCAAGATATTTAGAAACTTTTGTATTTAAGTAGTTTAGGAACTTTTGTATTTTTAGAATCATTTCAAGCATAAGCATTTAATTGTATCATGTGTAATCTTTGTATTTTGTATTTTGTATTTTGTATTTTGTAAGGAGCTTGTATAAACTTTATTTAGACTCTTCAATGAAATATGACTAAGTTTCACTTGTGATTTCTCAAAAATGCTGATGTTGATGTTTGGCTATTATGGGCATGCCACCCTTATGGGCCAACGGGCTTTATTATGTCTCCGATTGTTTGGGTTTTGACAACATTTGCCATAGCTGGAACTCAGTAACCTCTTGTGTCTCCAAAGAAAGGATCAGTTAAACATAAATAACATGCACATGAGTTCTTTACTGATTTGCTACTTTTCTATATATGGCTAGAAAATGCTCTTGTATATCTCTCCTCTAGGATCTATGATTGCGAATATACTTGGATTGAAACATGAGGGATTATGTCAAAAGGCTACTTGTTTTTGTCTTAATCACAAGTGATACGAGACATTTCATAATTTCCATATGAAATTGACATGTAACTTAAGTGGTAACCTCCTAGGAGGGTAGATTGTTGATGGCAAGAATTACACTTTCTTCATTGGCAAATAGGAAGCAACTTAAGCTTATCTACTTTGAAGGATTAATGTGGGATAAACTCTGCCTCCTCATTCTTGTTAAATGAGTATATAACAAATCTAATATAGGCGTTGAAAACATTCCTAAATATCTTAGATTAGAATGACTTTATCTTTTGGATTATTTTTCTATTTTTATCTTTAAGATGATTTTATCTATTTTTTCAGATTAGGGTGTAGTTATCCATGCCTAAGAATAAGCAATGTATTTAAGTTTTTGTTAAACTCTATCTCTGGACTCTAACTTTATTTAAATAGCTTTGTAATGGAAGTTGAAAATCATCCTCTGTATAACTTCTTGTCTCCAATTTTATAAAATAAACTTTTGCTCTAAGAATAAAAAATTGACATCATAGCTTTCATCTTGAGGGATCTGTGAGTTGAGTGAAACTATAATAGAGACTAACACAACATCCACAACTATTGAACCACCAGTTTGTGATGGTGACAACTATGAAGCATAGGCTATCATAATGACTATTCATCTTGAAGCTCTGGATCTTTGTGAGGCTGTAGAAGAAGACTATGAAGTGTTTCAATTATCCGAAATCCTAAAATGGCGCAGTTGAAGAATCACAAAGAGAGAAAGACAAAGAAGTACAAGGAGAAAGCTTACAAAAGCTTGTCTTTTTTTAGCTGTATTAAGTTTGATTTTCATAAGAATTATTAATCTACAATCTGCTATAGATATTTGGAATTATCTCAAATTTGAATATCAAGGTAGTGAAATAACCAAAGGTATATGAGTGCTAAACTTCATAAGATAATTTGAGATGCAAAGCATGAAGGAGACATAAATTATAAAAGGTTATGGTGACAAGTTGCTAAGCATTGTTAAAAAGGTATGACTTCTTGGCAAAGATTTTTCTGATGAAAGAATTATGCGGCAAATTCTTGTCACTGTACCTAAAAAACATATATCTAAAATATCTTCATTAGAAGAATCTAAAGATTTATCAAGCATCTCTTTGGGTGAATTAATAAATGCTTTATAGGCGCTATAGCAGAGAAAAATGATAAGACAACAGGGGCAAGTATAAGGTGCTTTTTGTATAAAAGCACAAAACCCAAGAGGAGGCAAAGATAAGAAGAATAATAAAGGGAAAAGCAATAAAAACTTGAATGCTCTAACAAGTAGCAAGATGAGGCTTTTCCACCTTGTCCACATTGCAAAAAGACAAATCACCCTCAAAGAAAATGTTGGTGGAGGCCTGATGTCAAGTATAGAAAGTGTGGTAATATGGGGCATACGGAACGGATTTGTAGGTTTTAAATTGATGAGGTAAAGATGTCCATAGAGCAAAACTAAGAGGAGCAACTCTTTGTTACAATATGCTTTGCTACAAGCAATAGTTCCAGTGATTCTTGGCTGATAGATAGTGGCTGCACAAACCATATAACCAATGACTATAACCTCTTTAAATAGCTTGATAAAACCATTGTTTCCAAGGTGAAAATTGGAAATGGTGATTTTATCTCAGTCAAGGAAAAGGAACTGTAGCTATTGAGAGTTTGACAAGTTTGAAGCATATCATAGATATTTTATATGTGCCTGATATTGACCACACTCAACTTAGTGTTGCAAAACTAATTGAAAAAGGCTTCAAAGTCATATTTAAAGACAAATGGTGTTTGATCAAAGATGAGAATGGCAGAGATGAATTTAAGGTGAAAATGAGAGTTAAAAGTTTTGTTTTAAATCTAATGGAGGTGGAGCAAATTGCTTTTTCAAGCACTATGAGCAATGCTAAATTATAGCACAAGAGGCTTGGACATTTCTATCATGCCAGACTTCTTTATATGCAGAAACATACCTTAGTGAAAGGTGTGTCATTATTTAAAGAAAATTAGATGATTGTGTGGCTTGTCAATATGGAAGGCGAGTCAGAAAAACATTCCTTTAAACAATATATAGAGCAACACACAAACTACAATTGGTGCACACAGATGTTGGAGGACCTCAAAAAACATCATTTTAAATGGTAATAAATACTGTATTATATTTTTTGATGATTTCACCAAATTTTGTTGGATTTATTTCTTTAAATTCAAATCCAAGGTTGTTAATATATTTTGGAAATATAAAGCCTTTGTGAAAAATCAAAGTGGTTGTAGGATGTATATAATAAGATCAAATAATAGGAAAGAATACACATATGAAGTCTTTGACATATTTTGTTAAGAAGTTGGTATTAAACACCAACTTACCGCACCTTACACCCCATAACAGAATGATGTAAATGAGAGAAAAAAATTGAACTGTTATGGAAAAGACAAGGTGTATTCAGGATAAAAAGGAATTGCCAAAGAAGCTATAGGTAGAGGCTACTAACGCTTATATATTTTTGTTGAATAAGCTACCAACCAGAGTTTAATCTAAGAAGACTCCATTTGAAGCCTGGTTTAGTTACAAGCCAGATTTATAGAACCTCAAAAAATTTTGTTGTGTTTGTTTTTCTTATATTCCATAGGATAAGAGAGATAAACTTGATAAAAAGGTTGAACCATATGTTTTCATTGCGTACAACAACACTTCCAAAGCTTCTAGAATTCTTCAACACAAAATAAAAAAAATTGTAAATAGAGATGTGAAATTTATTGAGGAAAAACAATGGAACTGGGAGAAGCTAATGAAAAAGCAATTTATAGAAGTCACATAACACTTTGATGATGTCATAGATGACATACTAGTTAGAGGTACAAGGCCTTTGTCTAAAATTTATGAAAGAAGCAATGTTGCTATCCTAGTACTGTTAGAATTCAAAGAAGCTGAGAAGGATGATAAGTAGATAGATGCTATGAAAGAAGAGCTTACGATGATTGAAAAATGACATATTAGAGTTGGTTAACAGACCACGTCATAAACAACCCATAAGAGTTAAATGGGTCTATAGAACCAAACTTAATGTAATTGGTTTTATAAATAAATACAAGGTCAAATTAGTGGTGAAGGGATATGCTTAAGTATTTGGAGTAGATTTTTCAGAAACATTTGCTCTAGTTGCACAACTTGATACGATTAGAATGTTGCTAGCTTTCATTGTGCATTAAGGAACAAAAGTTTACCATTTATATGTAAAATCTATTTTATTAAATGGTTATTTGTAGGAGGAGATATTTATGTAGCAGCTAGAACGATTTCAAGTCAAAGTACAAGAGGAGAAGGTCTACAAGCTACAAAAGGCCTTATATGGTCTTAAACAGACCCCTAGAGCTTGGTACAATATAATTGATGATCATCTTCAAAACCTTAGATTCATTAAAAGTCTAAGTGAAGCTACTTATATGTGAAGTAAATAGAAGCTAAATTAATCATAATTTCTATTTATGTTGATGATTTGCTTATAACAAGAAATGATGAGAATCTAATAAAGGAGTTTAAAACTAAAATGCTTTAAGTATTTGAGACGACTGACCTCGGCTTAATGACTTTTTTTTTGGGAATGGAGGTGAAACAAGATAAAGATGGAGTCTTCATATGCCAAAGGAAGTATGTCAGGGAAATACTTAAAAAAATTTCATATGGAGGATTACAAAAGCACTACTATTCTAATGAACTAAAAGGAAAAGTTCAACAAAGATGATAGAGTTAATAAGTGAATGAACATTATTATAGAAGCCTAATTGGTTAGTTAGTGTATCTCACTACAACTAAACCTGATATTATGTTTGTAGTAAGTATGCTTTCAATATTTATGCATTGTGCCAGTGAAGTACATCTTCAAGCTGCAAAAGAATTATGAGATATATCAAAGGTACTGTAGATTATAGAATTAAGTACACTCACTGTCAAAATTTCAAATTTCTTGGATATTTTGATAGTGATTGGGGAGGTTCAGTTAATGATATGAATAATACAATAGGTCACTATTTCAGCTTTGACTCAAGGGTATTTTCATGATGTTCAAAAAAAAACAAGAGTTATAGTTCAAAGCATAATAAAGGTAGAATATGTGGCAACCACAACTGTTATAAACTAAGCAATTTGGCTCAAAAATATCCTTACAGATTTACATATGGAGAAAAATGAGCCAACTTGGATTTTTTTTAATAATCAAGCTGTCATTTCAATCTCAAACAATCTTGTTTTTCATGGAAGGACTAAGCATTTTAAAATTAAGTTGTTTTTCTTAAAGGAAGTGCAAAGAGAAGGTGAAATATGTATACTTTATTATAGGGCCAATGATCAAAGTGTAGATTTCCTAATAAAGGCACTTTCAAAAGCCAGATTTGAAGAATTGAGAAGCAAACTAGGAGTCTATAGCTACTAAAGCAAGGAGGAGTGTTGAAAACGTGTCTAAATATCTGTAGATTAGATTAGGATAACTTTATCTTTTAGATCATCTTTTTGTTTTCATCTTTAAGATGACTTTATCTATTTTTCGTATTAAGGTGTAGTTATCCATATGTAAGAATAAGAAATGTATTTGAGTTTTTGTTAAACTTTATTTCTAGACTCTAGCTTTATTTAAAGGGATTTGCAATAGAAGTAAAAATCATCCTTTGTATAGCTTCTTATCTTCAATTTCATAAAATAAATTTATGCTCCAACAACAACAATAGGAAATCTCTTAAAAATAATACTTAAAGATATGAAAAATCTTTATATCCTAAATTTACGTACATCCTAAATTTACATATATCCCAATACTCCTCCTGAAGTTGGCACCTGGAGATTTTGAATGTCCAATTTGTAAAAAAGATAGTCAAATTGATTATTACCAAATGCTTTCGTCAATATATTAGTGAGTTGATTGTAATTATGAATATGTTGTGTGACAATGTTTCTAGACTAAATCATGCACATAATGACAATCAAACTCGATATGCTTAATACACTCATGGAAAATAGGATTCAACATAATATAAAGAGTCATTTGAGAAGAGGACCAGGAAATGTGCTATGTTTCTTTGCCTTTCAAGAAATAGGAGAAGTACTTAATAAAACAAAATACCTTGTCAATGATCGCCAAGTGAGGGAACAACTAGTCCAATTAGAATCACAATAGGCATACAGTTGGTGGTCACTATCCACTCGTAGCAAAATACCCTGCCCAAGATGACCCTTCAAGTAGCAAACCACTCACTGTTGTATCCTAATGTTTCACCCAGGGCGCTTACATAAACTATGTCAGAATATGCACATAATAACTTAATTTAGTTTTTGTTATGATCAGATAAATCAACTGTCTAATACCCTTTGGGATCATCAGGTAACTGCTCGGAAGTTAATATAAGCTAATGATTACATTCGATTGGGAAATCATTAGGTTTAGCACCTAACAACCCATTTTAAGTGACAATATAAAGTACATATTTGCATTGACATAAGAAATTCCTTGCATATTTCTAGCCTCCTCAATACTAAGGAAATAATTAAAAATACCTAGGTCTTTCTTATAGAACTTGAAAGTGGCCAAAAATTCCCCATCATTGCTAATAATAGTCAAATCATCAACATGAACAACCACACGCATAATAGCCACCCCATGTGAAAAGTAAACAAGGCATAATCAATATAGCATTAAATGATGTCATAAGTTTTGAGTGCAACGATAAGTTTAGAAAACAAATTTCAAGGTGGCTGTTATAAAAATTTGAGCAATCAAAAAACCTTAACTAGATGAGTAGCAATAAAGCTGGACGAAAGCTTCATATAAGCTTCCTCACTAAGATCGCCATTCAAAAAGGCATTATAAATGTCTATTTGATTTAATTTCCAATTTTGTGTAGCTACAACAAACAAGAATGGTCTCACAGTTACTATCTTAGCCACGAGTACAAACATTTCATTATGGTCTACACCTTTGACTTGATTATTTCCCAAGATCACCAATCAAGTTTTGAATTGTTCGATCGTCCCATCTAAATTATGCTTTATTTTGTAAACTCATTTACACCTAATATCCATTTTATCAGGGAAGAGTCTCGATAGTCTAGGTCTCATTCTTTTTAAGTGCATCAATCTCCTACTTCATGGCCTCGCTCTACCGTGGGTTACACACATCCTCTGAAAATTGAGTCGGTTCAACCTTAGTAGACAGTGTTGCAACGAAAGCTCTGTGTTTGATGGAAAAATTATCACATGTTATATAATGAGAAATGGGATATGGAGTACCTGAGGATGATGATGATGCAGATGAAGTGGAGGGTCTCGAGGGAAGAGTCTTTCTTTTATAAACTCATTTACACATAATATCTTTTTTATCTGGAGAAGAGTCTCAATAGTCTAAGTCTCATTCTTTTCAAGTGCATCAATCTCCTATTTCATGGCCTCTTGCTACCATGGGTCATGCACTGCCTCTGAAAATTGAGTTAGATTAACCTTATTAGACAGTGCTGCAAGGAAAGCTCTATGTTTAATAGAAAAATTATGACATATTATATAATAAGAAATGGTTTATGGAGTAAATGAGGATGATAATGTTGAAAATGAAATGGAGGGCGGTCTATATGATGCACGGTGTTGGTAGAATAGTCTCTAAGCTGAATGGTTGGTTGTCGTGGTATCCATGTCCCATAGGCTCGACATCAACTTATAGTGGTGTTACATCACTTTCCCTGTTGGTAACATCGCTCTCCCTTTCCTCTATACTACCCTCCAAATTACTTTCAGTCCTCTCGTTGCCCCTCTCTTCATACTGCTTAGCTGAACTACCCATCAAAACTGGAGCAACTGCATCATCTCACTACCCACATCATTGAACATATCATCATGACCCAAACTGAGGTCTCCACTATTATAAACTACAATGGGCAAAGCTACTCCAACACTATCATGAGAATTAGGCACCTTGTTTTCCGCATAAGGAAACTTATCTTCAGCAAACTCAACATCACACGAGACAAAATAGGCATTGGACTTAAAATCATATAATGTTCAACCCTTTTCGTATGAGAATAACCAAAAAAAAAATACCGCCCAAAATTACACCTACAACCTTCATAGCGACATGTTGGCACCTTCATGTATCCGACCAACTCTTCCCACATAACCTTAAGTCGACTAAATTCAGTTGCAATGCAATTCCGTCCTTGCTGTTTGCAGCTTCCTATAGCCTCCTTCAACTGATGAACCATTGCGTTCCCAATTGAAAATTTCTCCTTGAGGTATCTTCCCAAAGATCTTTGATGTTATCCATATAAGTGAGCACAAATCTGATTATGGATTCTATCGCAATCATGATCTAATAAGCATGGAGTTTACACTCTACCAATCTTTGAGTTCATCTGAAACATCCACTGGTTTCTCAATTGTCCCGTCAATGAAACCTATTTTCCATTTAGCCGTGAAAGCGTTCTTCATTGCGTTGGCCCATTCGTCATAGTTTGATTCCCCTTTGAGAACTAAACTACATATATTAAGTCCCAGATTATCTCCTGGATGAAGATAATAGGGAAAGGTCAAGTCCAAAATCTTGCTCTTTTTTCCACCGTCATAACCACTGCCATTCTTCCCATCACAACCTGCCATGATCTAATTTTCTAGTTGTTCACTACTTAGAAATGTCTAGGGTTTTTAGTGGGCATTTGCTCCGATACCATGAAGAATTTATGTGAGATTAGTTTTGCCATATATCCCAATATACTTCAAACTTATTGAGTATTTGGAACGAAAAGACCATTTGTAACAATTGTGAGAGCTTTTGTAGTCCAAAAGAGGGATTGGACCAAGTTTCAATCATTTTCACTATCTTTGGTAAGAAGTTTATGTTATTCTGCAAATGCACAGTTTCATCTTTCTTTTTTTATTAACATTGTAAATTACAGGGCTAAGTGGAGGTTGATGGTGGAAAATCTTTGGACTGTGACGAAATTACCAGATTTTACCACATATTATCAATGGCTTCGATTATGACCCTAATAGCTACTACTTTTTTTTAATAGAGAAAAGCACAACTTAAACAGTGGGCCTTGGGGTTAAAACCCCACACATATTCTCAAAGAGGATAGCAAGACATCCCGAAGGAGGAGACTGCAATTAGTAAATCCGAAACCAAAAGACTCCGCATTACAGCGCAGCGATTTCCTTCACCAAACACATGGCGGATGCGAACCGTCCAAGATTTAGCTAATAAAACCTGAATAGCTTGTATCAATGAAGTAGTATAGGAAATCTTCAAACTTGAGGAGGAAAGAATATTAATGACTACCAAGGAATCAACTTCTACTTTAACCCTTCGATAACCCATATCCTAAGCTAGATTCAACCCTGAATAAACACCCCATAACTCAGCATCCAGGGGCGAGCAAAATCTAATATGATGGATGAACCCTCCTAGCCAAACACCAAAACTGACACGAAGGAGACCACCGGCAGAAGCATTCCGACTTGACGTTCATTTTGCCCCATCCGTGTTCAGCCTGATCTATCCCTCACTTAGTTTGGCCCAACCAATATACCTAATGCTACTAGTGGCATAACCAAACATGGCTCGAGAAGTAATCGTATCTGCTTTCACAACCCGAGCCGCATAATCTAAAATAATAGCCCTGCTAGCGACTGTCCAGGAGAAATCGTTCTCGAATAAACTTTTGTTTATCCAAAGCCATAGGAACTAGCAGGAAACCCCAAATATAATTGACCACCTTAAACCACTAACCTCTACGTGATTCTAGAGATTCGAAATCAGCCACTCCGAAGTGTTAAGACTAAAGAAATCCACTATGGCTATGTCAGATGAAAACTATGTCCAAAATGGGCGCACTCTAGGATAATCTCTAATAGCATGTGTAACACCCCATTTTAGGGGTTAGAATATTAAAGAAATTCAGTGCATTTTATGCTTTGCATATTTGAATATTTGTTTATTTGTGCAGAAGCATTTTGGATACATAAAATTATTATGCATGCATGCATGACATTTTTTTGGGTGAATGGATTTGGAAATGTGATTAAATTGTAGAAAACTCATTCGGGGACTATTGGAATTATTTCGGAAATTTTTGGAAAGTTTTAGGAATTTCTGAATTGGGATATTATTGGTCTAGGAAAATGTTGAAAATGGACTAATGGTAGTAGGGCATTTGGAAATTCAGTTGTTGACATATGTATTTCATGCAAAGTCAATACATAGGTTAAGCTTTTAGTTAGAAGAACACTGTAGCTTGTCTCTATTTTCTTTTGCTCATTCACCAAAATCTCACTGCTGAGGAATTGTTATTGCTTCCATCGAAGATTACTGTTAGAGTTTTTGTTGAAACAAGTAAGTAATTTAATGATATTTTACTATGTAAATGAATGCATGCATGTGAATGTATAGCAGTAGAGTTTGGAGAATACATGTCCTAAATGACTTAGATGATGATTTGAAACTGTGAATGTGAGGAAAATGCTGGAAATTTAAAGTTGCATGTGTGTTAATCGGATTTTGATGTTAAGTGTGAAGTTTGGAGTTATAAATTGTGTGTGTGTGTTGGACCATGAACCATTTTATTAAATGAGAAATTATTGGCGATTATTTATGTGTAGAGAAAAAGGAAAATTTTTAAACTTGGAATGAAATAGAAAAGATGGTTTAGACATAAGATGGGTTATATGTGATATGTTGGAAGTTAAAAGCTAGAAAATGTATATATCCATTGATTATGCTTCGGTGTTTTAGCCATAACTTTTGTTTTAGTTATCCAAATGAGATGATTCTTAATTTGAATTAAACTAGAGAGACAAGGCTATAAATTGTCTGATGAAATCAAATTTTAATTTAGTCTATAAGAATATCATATTTTTTGATGAAAGTTGAGTACAAAATATCGTTTCAGTATAAGAATAGTTCGGAAATGTTTGAGATATGACTTTCAGATTTTTAAAACAAATTGGATGATTTTGATGTTTTTGGAAAATTAAGACAATGATGAACATTTTTCTAGAAGGAAGTGTTAGCAAATTCCTTCAATTGCATGACTAGAAAAGGTGTTAATTTTCGGAAGGAGTTAAGCATGATTTAATGAATTTTGAGGTCTTTAATAAAGTATTTTTTTTTGGAATTAATTAGCATGTTAATGGGAGTAAACTAGCATGTTAATTTGAGTAAGACCATATGGTATAGGTTGATTGAATTATTGAATTAAAGTGGTAAGATATGTATGAG
>JANSVA010047639.1:0-13188 GCA_025504915.1 Erythroxylum reticulatum | reverse complement strand
AGAAACCCTAAAATCGATTGGGTTCTCCTAATCCATCTTCTTCCCACAAAACTTCTTTGCTCTCAAACTCCTTCATCTTCAATACAACCCATTTCTTTAATAAAGTAAGGAAAAGAGGATTTACATTCACCGAACTTCTATTCTTCTCTTCTATTTTTGTTTCTCTCTTCTTTCTCTTTATTTCTCACGACACTTCTCTCTTCTTATACTACAAAACCATTTTAATGGTCTTTTCCATTTTACCCTTCATTTACTTTGTCCTCCCCATTTTGCCCCTTTTTTCATTTAATCCATCTTCTAACTTCTTTAAGCTAACTTACTTCTAATCTTCCCATGTTAATTCTAACTTAATTCAAATCCTTCCATCAATTTCTAATCTCTATTTATGCCACTAAATCAAAGACTACATTCAAAATTAATCAACCAAAACCTAAATAAAAGTTAAATAACAAATCGCAAAAATTGGAAAAAATTTTGGGGTCCAACAATAGCTATCTGGAGCAAACTGTGAGTAACCTAGATGGTCTCCCTTGATTAACTATTTTTTTAAAATTATGAATTGAATTATTATGTGAATGTGATTGTATTGATTCCAGACATTGACTGTCTGAGGCATTCGATGCATAAATAACATACTGGAAGTGCTTATTGAATGTGAATTTGACTAAATAAGTGATTCTTAATGTCTATATTGAATGTTAGACCAAGGTCCCATGACAAATTTGAATGAGATTATGATAGTGAATATAATGTGTAATATTAAGCACAATTGATTGATTGAATACATGTGATGCATTTCATTACATGAATGCATGAACAAATAAAGGTTGTTGTGATCGGAGTAGCCACCAAAAAAGAGCTTAAAGCTTAGAAAGTGATTAAGCGTCAAAGGCTCATTATGTATAATAAGCCCTGTATCCCCAATGGATAAGGGACAGTTATTAATGAGCTCGATATCTACAATAGATACGGGACAGTTACAGGCACTTGGTCATAATAATAAAAATTAAAAGTGAGTATCATGAGCATTGCTTATAAAATTGATATGCACGTTTCGAAAGATCAAAATGAACTGTTTGGCTGCTCTAAATGTGAAATGTGAAATAAGTGATCAAAGTGATATGCGATGCTATATGATTATTAATGAAAAGATGTCAATTACGTGATTATATGAACTGCATGTGTTATATGTTACGAGTTAGCCATAGATGATTGGTAGCTCACTGAGGTTAAAAAACTCATCAAAATTACAACGTTGACATTTCAGGTTCAAGAGAGGATACTAGTGACAAAGAGATTCTAGAATAAGTATAGTTTTTGTACTTTTGGATCGAAAAAATTGCTCAAAGGTCGATCAGCTGAGATTGAAGGATCTTGATAAAATTTTTGTATAATTTCTCATAGATGTAGCATATTCTATATACAGAGATGTAAACTCTTATTAGTTTTGGATAATGTACATATAAGGATGAAGTATGTTAAGCTACAACGTACATATTGTTTAAGAAATGAAATGAGGAATTTGGGTTTTTAAATAGTGTGATAATTATCTTTTAAATGATGATGAAATGATTAAGTTAGTGACGTGACTGTTCTAGCATGCCACCCCTTATGGGGTACATGCTCGGATATTCAACAAGATGTCAGGTATATGTCCTATAAGAGTGGGGGTGCTACAGTAATAAAGTTTATCTCCATAATTTCGAATATTTACTTCTAAGTTGTCTAGTGTTTTTATTTATAAGAATATGCAAGACGCGCCAAATATTCTTAAGTGAAGGGATGTGGTCTTAGAAAATATGAGAGCTTTGGAGAAGAATATAATATAGGAAATAGTTGATCTTTTGATAGGAAAAATATTAGCTAGATGTAAATGGTTATTCACAATTAATTACATTTATGATGAATACCTTGAAAGATATAAGGCTCGCCTAATTGGTAAAAGATTTACTTAAACCCATGGCATTAACTATTCATAAACTTTTTCACTTGTTGCTAAGTTAAATATTGTAAGACTGTTACTTTCTATTGCAGTTAATCTAGATTGGTTTCTACATCAACTTGAAGTCAAATCAGACTTCTCAAATGAAGAATTAGAAGAAGTGGTGTATATAGGCTCCCTATAATTTAGTGAAAGCTTTGAGAAAAGGACATGGAAGCTAGAAAAATCTTTATATGGATTGGAACAATCATTAAGGGCCTTATTTAACAAATTCATAAGATTTATGAAGTCTTAAGGTTTCTTACAGGGGTAGTCTAAATATACTCAATTCATAAAAACTTTTTTAGCAGGGAGGATTGCAATTATCATTGTGAATATAGACAAAATTGTTCTCACTAGTGATAATATTGAGGAAAATAAAAATTTTTAGAAAGATCTCCTAAACGAGTTTGAAATCAAATATGTAGGTTCTCTTATATATTTCTTAGGGATGGAAATTTACTAGATCTAAGAAAGGTGTAGTAGTCACCCAATGGAAATAAAATCCTGGTTCTTCTAAAAGAAACTAGGATAATTGGATATAAACTATTAGATACTCCTGAAGAATTAAACTCAAAGTATAGCAAAGTGAAGGAAGGAGTTCTAATAGATGCAAGTTTATATCAACTGCTAGTAAGAAAGTTGATCTATTTATTTCATACTAGACTAGATATTACTTTATTGTCAGTATGGTAAGCCAATTTATGCATAATCCTTATAAAGAACATTTGAAATTAGTATGCATAATTTTAAGATATTTAAAGGGAACTCCAAGAAAAGAACTATTGTTAAAGAAAAGTGATTAATAAAGAGTTGAATTCTAAAATAATGTAGATTAGGTAGGGTTTAGCAACAGAAGGTCGACTTCTAAGTATTGTCACACTTTTTTTTAATAAGGAAATCAAGTCATTTGGAAGAGTAAAAAATAAAGTATGGTGGTTATGAATAGTTTGGAAGCAAAACATAGATAATGACTTAAAACAATTGTGAACTAATCTGATAGAAGAAGGTAGTGGAAGAGCTTAAGAGATCAATAGAGCTCTTAATAAAATTGTTTAGTGATAATATCAATAATAATCTAATTCAACATGATGGGAAGAAATATATGGAACCATTCAGCATGATGGGAAGAAATATATGGAACCCCTTTATATCTATAACACCATTTGTTGAAGTCTTTCCCAAAAGACTAATTAGCTAATTTAAAATTAGAAAATAATGGTAGGAATAATGAGATTATTAATTAACAAAATTTTATTATTTTGAGAATAATTGAATCCTTTTTAATTTAAGGATTCTTGTACTATTCACAAAAGATCAGGAGTTACTTTTCCTTACAATTTTCTTCATATATATATATGTTGAAAACCAACCATGATCAAATCACAGGTGCAGTGGAAAATAATTTTTTTTATGGATGTCCCAACTCTGCTTAAGTCCATAAATGGACTTTGGGAACTTGCATACTTGATTAGTAAATCTCTTAGATTCAAAACCTTCAGGTTGTGTCATATACACATCCTCTTGCAAATTCCCATTAAGAAATGTTGTTTTGACATCCATTTTTCATATTTAATATTCATGGTATGCAACTATAGCCAATAAGATCCTTATGGAATTTAGTATAGCTACTGGTGAAAAGATTTCATCAAAATCAACTCCTTGTTTTTATTTGTTACCTTTAGCCACTAACCTGACTTTGTATATATGTACATTACCACCTATGTCAAATTTTCTATTAAAAACCCACTTATATCCAATAGGTACAACACCATCAGGTGCATCCACCAAAGTCCATACGTAGTTAGTATATATAGATTCCATTTCAAATCTCATAGGTTGTTTTCATTTTAAAGAATCAATGTTAGACACTGCTTCTTTAAAAGTAATAGGCTCATTATGAATGAGCAATACATTACCCTTTCCCTGCTCAATATGTAGATCCAATATAATGGGGGGATGACGTATCCTACTAATGCATCGTAGACTATGTGTCTTTTCAACTCTCGATTATATATCATATATGTCAACTTGAGATTCTTGTTCCAAATCAATGAGAGTTTGTGGCTCTTGAATATCTCTAAATTCTAGCTCACTCCCATTACTTTCTTTGAGAATAAATTCTTCTTCTAAGAATATAACATGTCTTAATACAAACAACTTTTGCTTAAAAGGATATTAAAATTATTATCCAAAGCTCTCTTTTGAATACCCCACAAATTTACATTTATTTGATTTAGCCTGAAGCTTATCACATATAACATGCTTCACATAAGCATCACATCCCTAAATCTTTAAGTATGACAATATTAGTTTTCTACCAGTCCATATCTCATATGGTGTTTTGTTAACTGATTTGGATGAAACTCTATTTAGAAGGTAAGCAATGGTTTCAATGGCATATCCCCAAAAGCAGATAAAAAGGACTGCCTGACTTATCATGGAATGTATCATATTTAACAGTGTATGATTTCTCCTCTCAAAAACTCCATTATATTGTGGAGTTGCAGGAGGAGTCCGTTGTGAGAGAATTCCATTATTTTTTAAGCAACCAAGAAACTCGTGGTCTAAATATTCTCCACCACGATTGATCTAAGTGATTTAATACTTTTACTAGTTTGTTTCTCAACATCAAGTCTAAATTCTTTAAAATTTTCAAATGATTCTTACTTTTGTTTCATCAAGTATACATATCTATATCTAAAATGCTCATCTATAAACGTAAAAAAATATGAGAATTGACCTCAAGCATTAATGGACATAGGCCCATATACATATGAATGGATTAACTCTAGTAAGTCACTGGCACGTTCTCTTTTTCTACTAAATGGTAGTCTGGTCATCTTTTCCAACAAACAAGATTTACAAGTTTCATATAATTCATAATAAAATAGATCTAAATAACCTTATTTATGAAACTTTGTGATTCTAATTTCATTGATATGACCTAAGCTACAATGCCATAAAAATGATGGATTTTGGTCACTTAACTTCTTTTCTTGCTATTTATATTCACAATTGGCCTTTGAAGATCTAACTCATACAAACCATTTGTAAATAATTCAGGTGTATAATAAACATCATCTTTATGAAAGGAACAACTGTTATTCTTATTAATAAAGATAAATTCATTTAAATCTAAATAAGAAATAGAAATGATGTTTCTAGTAATAATTAGAATATAATAACAATTAATCTAATTCCATTACAAGGCCAGAAGGCAAAGCTATACTAAAAGTTCCTATGGCTAATGTAGCAAATCTTACTCTATTGTCAACTCGTAGGTCCACATCGCCTTTCTTCCACGATCTAGTCTATGTTAACATTTCCATACTATTACATATGTGAGAACCATGTCTAGTATCTAATACCCAAGTATGTGGAACATAAGTAGAAAGATTGATCTCAATCATAAACATACTTAAAGAGATAACTTCCTTAAGCTTCATATCTTTTAGGGTAGCAATATGAGATAAGTAGTTCCTCTTCCAGTGTCTGTTGAATACGTAGTGAAAGCATGAGCCCTTGTCATTGCTCTTCTTTTTGACACCTCCTTTAGGCTTTACTACATTAGTAGAAACCTTTTGTTTCTTATTCTTATTCTTCTTAGAGCCCGTTTTCTTGCTCATAGAAGAGCCCACAAGAAGTATAAAACTAGGTACCTTCTTAAGGCACCCTTTTGCAATCTTGAGCATGTTCAACAATTCGGGCAATGACATGTCCTTTTATTTCATATGAAAGTTCATGATGAACTGTAAAAAGCTTGAACTTAGATACTACAACACTAGGTTAATGCTCAACTTATGATCCATGAAAAAACCTAATTGGTCTAATTTTTCAATATACCCAATCATCTTCAGCACGTGTAAGTTAACCGAAGATCCTTCTTTCAACTTAGATTGAAACAATGCCTTAAAGAATTCTTACCTCTCTACCTTGCTTTGTGTACCAAATAACTCCTTAAGATGCAAAATCATAGTAGGTGCATCCATGTTCTTATGCTACCTCTGAAGCTCAGGAGACATGCTTACTAACATCATACATGTGACTTGCTTAACATCATCAATATAACATTGATACCTCTCCCAAACTTCATTAACTGCATCTGAATTAGGTTCTGGTGCAGCAGGAGAGAATGTACAACTTCTTTTCTTATTTGAAAACTATTCTCAAGTTTTAAAACTAGTCTGAAAAGTTAAGTCTAGTTAGCTTGTTAGCATCTATAATGCTTCTCAATGTCAGGTTGGTACTTTTGATTTGATAACTGAAAATGATAAAAGGAGCAAGTATTAGTTTATATCCAAAATCAAGTAAAATAAGGAATTTAAGAATATTTTATTACTCCAACTATTTTATTTCAAAATAATATCCCTCATTATTAAATCGAGAAATTATCAAATAATTTTCTAGTGGGTTAGAATAATATTTAGACAATAATTGATCTTAAGTTTCTTTAACAATCTAACTAAATTTAAATTAGGTAGACAACAACTTTATCAATCACATCTCATATAACTCCTAGATTTGTTAGGTGACAACTATTTACCAAAACATATCATATATATTATTCCTAACCCAACATCTAAATTCATACAATAATGAGTTTCCTTATCCAAATCATATAAATTTAATTAAATAGGACTTATCAATTTAAGATCAAACATATCCGGGTTAAAGTAATCTTGAGTTTTCTCAACAAGCTAAGCAATAAACAAAATTTTGGTTTTATTCTTAAATGATGAGAGGCAACCATCACATTCCTAATGTGTACTTAATATTTAATTGAGAGATTTAAATTTTCAAAAACTTTAGTCTCATCAAAATAACATAATCTCATTATACTCACAATTTCAAAAATAATTTAATTATGAAAGAAATTATTAAAAACCTTTTCTTGATTCTATTTATTGATTTGATGATAAATTTAATTTAATAATTTAACTTTTGGAAAATTAAACTAAATTTCAAAATATTCCTAATAAAAATACCCCTTGAAAATAATTTTCAAAAATTGAAAAACACTTTTTCAATTCTATTGTGAATATAAACTAATTTAATTTCCATTAAATTAATTTAAATGAAATTAATGCTTTTAAAAACATTAAAAACTATAAAACAAATGGGAGAGGCTATTTGGCGTATGCCGTCAACGTTTGTCTAGATGTGTTCTAAGACAAATTATTGGATCCAAAATTTTCTTGGAAGTTAGAGCTATCAAATGAGAAATTGTTGATAATTATTCATGTGTAAAGAAAAGGAGAATTCTCAAATTTTAAATGAAGTAGAAAAGATGGTTTAGGTACATAATGAGTTATATGTGAAATGTTGGAAGTTGTAAGCTGGAAAATATAATTGAGACATGTTCATTAAGTATTCTTCGGTGTTTTGTCCGTAACTTTTTCCATAGTTATCCAAATAAGGTGATTCTTAATTTGGATTAAACTAGAGAGATAGGGCTACAAACTATCTGATGAAATTGAGTTCTAATTCAATCCCCAAGAATTTCAATTTTTGGATGGAATTTGCGCACATAAGATTATTTTAGTATAAGAATAGTTCAGAAATGTTTGGGATATAACTTTCAGATTTTCAAACCAAATTGAATGATTTTGGTATCAATAAAAAAAAAGACAAAGAGGAACACTTTTCTAAAAGGAAGTATTATCAAATTCCTTCAATTTTTCCATTAATAAACATAAGGGGTAAAATGGGAAGGATAAGGTAAATGAAGGATAAAATGGGAAAAAGACCAAATAAATGGGCTTGAAGTAAGAAATAAGAAAGGAAAAACATGGAGAGAAGAGAGAAGTATCATAAGAGGCCAAAATAAAGAAGAAAAAATGGGAGAGAAAGAAAAGAGGAAGAGAAAAATCAAACAAGCTAGGGAAAAAGAAAGAAAATCGTAGGAAGGAAAAGAAGGAAGTCATCTTGTCAAGGTAAGTTCATCTTTTTCTTCTTGCTTTGTTAAAGGAGTTAGAGAGAGAAAGGGTTTTATGTAGAGAATGAAGGGTTTGGGTTGGAAGAAGATGATTTAAGAGAACCCATTTGATTTTAGGTTTCTAAACTAGGTTTTGTTTTTTCTAACCTAGATGGAATATGGGTAGGTTAGATTTGAGCTTGATTTGTGTTGATTGCATTTTTATGATTATGGAAGTTTTAGGAGGAATTCCAATTGAATGTGGATTCAATGAGAATTTTGGTTATGTTAGGAAATCAAGAAAACCCTATGCAGAAGCAAGAGGAAGGGTACAATTGAGTTTGGATTTTCAAGAAAAATAAGGTGAGTAATTTATTTATAGTTATTGTGTGATTAGGCAAATCTTGACTATGTGTGTCTATGTGATTTCTCGAAATGGATTTGCTTCAAATTGAATTTTTGTGAGTCGATTGAAAATGCATGTTGCATTGTGATTATGTTATACCCTGAAAGAGGTTATAACATTTTGAATTAAACAAAAAGAAGAAAAAGCATGAAAGTATGAGCATATGATAACACAATTTTGAGTATGATTATGTGCTTTTGTTTAGGTGAGAGTGGAACTATTCTGTTCATCACTTGCATGTTGACAAGAGCCTTCTCTCAGCTGCCCACTTATGGCATATGAGTTAGAAAATGGACTCATTTTGTTCATAGTGCAAACTTCGGTTTCTCCATTTTGTTTCCGTGGAACCCTCAAGCCATTTATTTGTGCATTGCATCTTTGAATTATCAAGTATGATCCATTTAAGTGATGTGCTTAATGGCTAAGGTCTGTGTTATGTGCTATGCATAACTTGCTTAATTATAAGTTTTGAGCTAAATTGGTGAATGATTGAATTGCCAGATATATGTATGTATATATATATATATATACATATGCTTGAATTCGTGGTAAATTACCGATGGCTATAAATATATTAGCCATTGAGCTGTGTAGCTCAACCCATCATTTTCCCTCCTCAGGTGCAGATCGAGAAGATCAATGGTCCTTACAAGGCAATTGGACAAACTCCGAGATAGTTATCTTTTCTACCAAGCTAGATCGAACACTTTTGTACAGCTTATTAAGCATTCAAAACATTGTGCATCCATTTGTATTTGTTTTAAGTTAGTGATGTGTATGTTGATATGTAAATAAAGTTTGTTCAAAATTTTATTTTGCTTAGCAATGAGAATGAAAATTTTGAGGATTTCCTTTTATGTATGATTATGTCATTTTACTGGTTGAGTATGATGGTTATGGAAGTGGAACGTGTGTATGCATATGCTTCTTTGTTGAGATTGCAAATTATTATTTGTTTTAGAATAACATGTTAGAGATTGAAAAGGTTTTTATGGGATGAATCATTTGAGGTGGGATTCAAGAGTTTAGCGAAAGGTATTTAGTAGTTGAATTGATATGAATAGATATTGCATTTTGTAAGTTCATAGGTATAACATGTTAGAGATTGAAAAGGTTTTTATGGGATGAATCATTTGAGGTGGGATTCAAGAGTTTAGAGAAAGGTTTTTAGTTGTTGAATTGATATGAATAGATATTACATTTTGCAAGTTCATAGGTATGGATTTATGTTCTGAACTCAAGGGAAAAACTATAGAATTAACCAAAGTTGTCTTCATGAAAGTTGTAGCTTATCTTTCTAGCTTTCCACTGATATAAAGTATGGAATTTTTGGGTATCTAAGTTAAGAGATACGATCATTGTAAGTGATGATGCTGCATAGGATGTATAAACAGAACAACTATAGTAATGATGAGAACTTGTTATATGTGATGAGTCATTTGAGTTGAGATTTGAGAGTTTAATGCAACCAAATTGGTAATTGAATGTTTAAAGAGTGATATTACATTATAAGAAGTGAATTTGCAAAAATTATGAGTGAAAGTGATGTTAGAATGGATGTAGGAACCATTGGAGAGGTTTTGGAGGGAGTTTTGTGTCATATATGTCCGTTGGACGGACTTTAGGTTCGTTAAATGGACCTTACAGGTGTAAAAACACCCCCAGACCAGTCCATGTCTGTTAAACGGATATTAGGTCCATTAAATAGACCTTATCGGGTCTGGAAAGCACTCCCAAGCCCGTCTATGTCCGTTAGGCGGACATGTATGTCTGTTTAACGGACTTACATAGGAAAACTATAGTAAATCAGTGATTTTGACCCTCTAGATGGAAAAATCTCTCTTCTAGGTCTTCCAAAAAGTTGTATATCTCAAAGTTCTCTTTGAAACCACCCTAAAATGACCTTATTCCGATGTCTATAGTGAAAATTATGTCAATTGTACCAAGAGAGGTACAATATGATTGAGGATATAAACATGTTTGATTCTTTTAGCCATAACTTCATCATCCGACCTCCAAATGAAGTGATTCTTAAACCAATAGATTCATAACATATTTTTCTATCTCTTTAAAAAAATTGGTACCCATTGGTATTGATTTTAAAAGATTTATGGAGAGAAAGTGAGGGAATTGATTGGAAGAGCATGAATTGGTTGTTTACTGAACATACTTCGGTATTTTAATCATATCTTAATCTGTAGAACTCTGAATGAGACGATTATTATTTCAAAATAAAATAGATACATGGACCTACAAATATTCCAAAGAATTCAAGTGGTAATTTGGGTGTCTAACTGGTGTGGGCTCACCCCTTGTGGTTTGAGATGTTATGAGAATGATGACTAAGGAGATTTTATGGAAATAACCTTACAGGAAAATACGCTAACATGTTATGATATTCGGAATGATAATTGGGCTCCGAAAATGGGGCCTAACACACCCACCCATCTTTTTTGTAGACGTTCACTAGAAAATTTTGCAACTCCTCATTTCTCCAACGCTCCCATGATCACCAAACCATCGAGTAACCTACACGACTCTCCAACTCCACTTTGCTCTAGCTGTCGTTTTAGTTTCTTAATCTCCGCTTTGCCTTACACTGCTGTTGCTTCCTTCCATCGACTAGCCTCCACTGTGAAGAACGTTTATATTTAATTGGTTGTAAATAGTTGTTGTAGTTAGTAGTTTTTTAATTAGTTCTTTTAGCACTAACAACACTATAACACGTGTTTATATTTTTCTATATAAATAGACTTGTATATGAGATGAAATACAGAGCAGTTTTATCCCTCATCTATTTTTTCTTGCTCTGTTCATGTTCTCTACATAATATTAGAGCTAGTAATCATTTTCTTTGAGATCTAGATCTGGATTTATGATTTTTTGGATTATTTCTTAGCTAGTTAGAGCTAAAGTGATTCTTGTTCAGTTAATTAAAACTAATTTTTTGTTGGTTTGTTCTTTTTTAGATTGATTAATTTTTGTGGTTACACAACAATAGCGATTGATGATGAACGGGGAGCTGAATTCAAGAAAGATCTAATGAATTTGAAGGAGTCTGATAATCCTGGTGTGAATCTGGTTTATATTCCTCTCAATGGGTTTAATTATCGAACTTGGAGCACATCAATGTGGAAGGCGTTGGCTGCGAAACACAAATTAGGGGTCATAACTAGCAAGATTAAGATGTCTGCTAAAGATACAGATGATTTTGAAGAATGGATGAGCATTAATGCTATGGTAGAGTCTTGGATTTTAAATTCCTTGACTCTCGAATTACATGACACTTTCCTGTATGTTTCTTCTGCTAAAGATTTATGGGATAAGCTTGATAAGAGGATTGGCGACTCCACTAGACCATCGACTGAAACGTAATCTTGGAAGTATTGCTTAAGGGAATACTAGTTTTTCGATGTATTTCACAAAATTGTGCAAATTGTGGGATGAGTTGCAATGCATTATTCTGATGCCTCAGTGCATTTATGGAAAGTGTACTTATGATGTTTCTAGACAAGTAATGAAGTTGAATGAAAATGCTAAGATCATTCAATTTTTAATAGGATTGAATGATTCTTATAGTCGCATGAAAAATCAGATCTTGATAATGGATCCTTATCCTAATTTGGAGAAGGTTTACTCTATGTTCATGAATGTTGGGGGAAAAAAAACAAAAACAAGTAGCTGAGAGTTATCCTGACATTACTGAAGGGAATGCTTTATTGGTTATTGCTGCTAATACTAAAAGAAATGTTACTTCTGGCAAACAGAACACGAAAAGGAAGGATTATAAGAAGGATAAGGAGGACAAGTATTATTCTTTTTGCAAAATGGAAGGACATACTAAAGATACATGCTTCAAATTCATGGTTATCCTGAATGGTACATGGATTTTAAGAAACAACAAAAGAAGAAGGGAGGTAGAAATGCTAATGCAAACTTGGCTGAGACACATTTTGATGATCGGGAGGACTCTGGTGAAGACAAAAGTATGTACTGTATGAGAGAAATGATACAACAAGAACTAACTAAACTTATGAAAGGGAAGCAAATCTAGAATGATGAACAGATGAATTTTGCTGCAACTTTTGCTGGTAATATTCCTAAACTGAATGCTCTTGTTGATGAGTATGATGTGAAGAATTCTTGTTGGATAGTGGATATAGAAACTAGTAGACATATGTCGGGAAATAAATGCTTATTCAACAACTTAGCTCCTTTGAGAAGAATATGTAATGTTCAGTTACTAGATGGAACAACTAGATGTGTCAGATTTGTGGGTTATATTAGCTTTCATGGGAAAGTTGTTCTGAAAAATGTCTTCTACCTGCCATCTTTCAAGTATAACTTGTTGTCAGTAAATAGACGATTGAAGGAAAATGGTGGAGTTTTCACCTTTTATCCTAAATTTTGTGCTTTACATGCCCAGAGGAGTAAAAACTTGCTGGTAATGGGAAAAGCAGTTAGCCATCTCTGTTATCTTGATAAAGATTCTTTTGATCCTGTTTTGGTAGACAATTATGTTTCTTTGTTTAATAGCATTACCCAGGAAATTTGTTGTATGAATACTATGGTTATTCCAAAACTTTGGCACTATATGTTGGGGCATCCTTCAATTGGTGTTGTCAAGAAACTAAGATTGACGAATAAAAACATTGATAGTTTCTTTGATCCTAAGATTGATGAATAAAAACATTGATAGATTCTTTGATCCTTGTGATGTGTGTGCACAGTCTAAACAGACTAGAACTCAATTTTCTATAAGTGATAGCCATAGTGAATAATTGTTTGAATTGCTATATGTGGATGTTTGGGGGCCTTATCGAACACAATCACTCTTTGGTGCCTTTTATTTTTAACAATCATTGAAGATTGCAGCGGGTGTAC
>JANSVA010047629.1:0-13190 GCA_025504915.1 Erythroxylum reticulatum | reverse complement strand
AAATACTATCATTAACTACAACTGAATTATTATTAATTTCCAATTGCATAATTTTATACTCAACTAATTATTTACTTAAACTCAATACCCAAATATTAAAAATAAAATTTCATTTCACAAATATTAAGAATGTGTCAATTAATGATTTAAGTTTTTACAAATTTACAAATTTAATATCATTGGTTTAAAATTTACATTTAGGTTGTTTCAAGTTTCAACTCTCAATTTTGATAATCAACATTTACAAGGCCATGCATAATGCATATCATTCATCCAAAAACTTACCATAAATATAAACTTAAACCAATCTTTATAACCAATACATCATTCACTGTGAATTCAGCTCCATTTCCATTTCCGTTTCCAAATGACAATAACGTTATCAACTTATCATTCAACATTTCCATTTCCAACCCACGCAAATCAGAAAAGTAATACATCATTCACCATGAGTGCGTCACTCATTTTTTTGATAAATTAGTAAGACTTTTACACAAATAATAGAAGATATGTATAGACTAGAGATTCCGAGCCCGAAATCTCTTAACTATCAAAAGAGTTCAAAAGAATTTACATCACTTCCTTCCATCCTAAAACCATACAACAAACTCAACCATCCTACTCTATATCATTTTTCACCCAAAAGTACTTGAATCTATCATATATGACAAATAACACAAGATAATCAACCCAATTCTAGTAGCTCCCTCAAGCAACAATAAAACAATCTAAAACAAATATAACATAGCTAGAAAAGTAAAGAACTTATTTCCTTGTTTAGTGTCAAATGTGCCCACTTCTCTCAACCTTCATTGATAATCTCATTGGTGGATCTTCTGTCCACCATTTTTGAATTTCTACATTGCCATTGTTATCCATTGGTCTACTACATTGTGGTGCTAGTAAGTGTTCACTCCATTTCTCTTTTGTGTGAAATTGGAGAGGAAGAATAACTTCACTCTGATCGAACCTAAAAGAGACCTACAAAAAAAAAGTTAGACAATAAACTCTCCCACTCTTACTTTCTCTCGATGTTTGAGCTGAATTGTTCCATAATTTGGAAGATCACTTTGATGGTGAAGCTCCCCCTATCCAAGATTTCATCTTTGAATGTTCTAGCATTCCTTTCACACCATAGATGATATATGGTAACCGAAAGGAGAATGGGGAGGTCATTGTTTCAGTAATGGGAGGATTGGTTGAACTAAGTGGTAATGGAGTGGAGGTTTGACAAATAGGTATATTTATATGGAAGTGATTGAGGCAATTTTCTCATGTTGATTTGGAGAAAGCACAGTCAAAGAACAAGTGTTCTATGGTCTCATTATCTGAAAAGCACAAGGAACAGTGGTTTGGAGTGTAGAGGTAAAGAAGTCTATCCCGAGTTTGCAACTTCCCCTAAAATGCAAACCATAAGACGAAAGCACATCTAGCACTATTTCTTTTACACCATACCAGATTGTACCAAGCTACATTCTAGTTCGGTGGTCTTATGACTTTACAAGCTGAAGAATTTGTGTACTTTCTTGAGGCACTGGCTAACCATTCCAGCAACCATTTCTAGAGTCATTTGGTGAGTACGAAGTAAGACTCCAAATTATTGAGGAGCTTAACATTGGCCTCTTGCTAGCACCACTCATTGTTTCTAATTACTACAGAAACTCTGGTGTTTATGGGAAGGTCAGACCTATTAATCATCCTTGGTGTAGCAAAATTCTTCAAGATCCCTCGAGGATGTCAAGGATCCTGCCATAGTAAACTATTATTCCCATTCCCTATCCTAATTCTGAATTGGTCCCATATTCTATCTCTCACATATAAGATCTTTCTCCCACTCCATGTGTAACATCCCGTTGCCCATGTTGAGGCTAGAATAGAATATATGAGAGATGATTGAGAGATTAGAAAATGCATTTCATGTTCATGCATAATATGACATGCACATACACATGAATAGTAAATTTTTGTACATGAAAATGATTGTACATGCATTCATGGACATTCCAGGTATAATTGTTTCTAAATGTGATTTCTATTGAGAATTGTGGTTTTTATATGTTGAAAATTGATTTGGAGATTGTATTTGTTGATTTAGAATTTTTTAAGTTTTAGGAAAAAATTTCTAAAAATTGTTGGCTAATTTTGAACTAGGAAAATTGCCAAGTGACAAAACTATTAATAAATGGTAGTAAAAATTACAGTCCAATGGCAATGGAAATTTTGATAAGTGACTTTAGGATTTATTCACAAGTGTCATTGAAAATTGGAGGACAATTGGAGTAGAAATTGGAATTGATTGGACTAGTAAAATGAAGGAACCTATTTTTAATGCTTTAGAAATTGGTGCAATTGACACATGTCTTAAGTCATAATTTTTAATTCAAAGACCCCCTTGTTGTCTTTCACAATGCTCTTTCTAAAAAGGGGGTATTGGTGTTTTGGATTTGGTTCTCTTCTTCTCTCCTTCGTGGTTTTCCTTCTCTTCTTCTTCTTGATTTTTATTCTTCAAATCTCCACCCACGTTGAACATCTTATCTTCCATTTTCTATTCCTTCTCTTTGCTCTCTCTTTCATTCTCACCAAAAATCCTAACTTTCCAACCCCTCAAGATGGTGATGATCGTGGGTTGTATTTGAAGTTAGGTATTTTTGATTTTCTTGAAGAATTTGAAGATTTGGTAGCTAAATCAAGTAATTCATGTTTTAATTTTATGGGCAATGTTAAATGGAGTAGCTACGATGATAGTTATAGGTTAATGCATGAATTCGTGCTTTGTCTATGTATGTGTCGTGGATGATGAAGAACTTGTAAAAAATTTTCTTATACATATATGCTTGATGAATAATGAGTTATAGAGATTTTTTTTTCATATAAATGCTAAATAATGGGTTAGGAGTTGTTTTATGGATGATTGATGTTGTATACGAGAAGTCAGAAATTATGAGTTATGCTACACTTGTTTGTAAGATGGATTGGTTATGAAAAGGATGTTTTAATGAGAATTGGGAGTTGATGAATAGGTACATGAACATATCTTGTTTTTGGGTTAATGATCAAATTTAGGTCATGCTTTGTTAGTGAATGATATTGAGATAAAATGGAGTTGAAATTGAGGAGTAAATGAAGTAGAAAATGGCAATCTTTGTACAAGTTAGGTTAGGTATAAAAATATGGATAATTTGAGGATGATTAACTGAAAAATGTTCACTGAGTATGCCTCAGTCTTTTAGCCATAAATTTTTCTCTAGTTATCCAAATGATATTATTCTTAATTTGGATTAACCTAAAGACATATAGCTACATTTGTCGTGAAGAAGTCGAATTCAAATTCTGTTTAGAAGAGTCTCAAAATCTGACCTAAATTTGAAAAACTAGGTATGCATCTGTGGAAGGTCGCCGTGGCAAACTCTTTGCTTCGCCACGGCTAACTTGAAGGTTTAGCTAGGATTTCTTTCAAGTAAAGTTTGCCACGACCAACTCTAGGTTTCGCTGTGGTGAACTTGTGAAAATTTCATGAGAATTCCTCTCTGGAGGAGCTCGTCGTGGCGAACTTTTTTCTACACTAAATATTTTTTAATATTTTGGGCATGTCTTCTTTTGTAGTTATCCAAATGGGCTGATTCTTAATTTGGAGTAAACTAGACACATAGGGCTACTAAGGATCTGAAGAAATAAAATTCTTAGTTGGAATTTAAGAATTTCAATTTCTGGGTGAAAATAGAGTATAGGGAACTGTCTCAAAATAAAAGCAGTCCGAAGATATTTAGAGTATCGCTTTCACAATACTGAATTAAATTGAACGATCTTAGTGTCATTAGAAACCTAAGACATAGGGGAGAAATTTTATAGAAGAAAGTGTTCTCAAATTTCCCCATTTGCATTGTCTAAATGATCAAGAATTCTAGACCCAAAAATTAATTTTTAGGAAAATCTAGAATTTTTATCAATGAGTTATGAATTGTGATTTTAATGGTTCTATTGGGATCTAGACCATAAGTATACATGGTGAATTGGTAATACAAATGTTTACGTGATGAGAATAATGGATAGATACTCAGGATTGTCATGACATGCATGGTGCATATTTTATATACATACATGTGCATTGTGAAACACTTACAATTTTGCCAAATTGTAATATGTGTATATTGTTGTTATAGAGGAGCAACTAGAACGTCAACCTTTCGACGTTGCCTGAACTTCCAGACATTAGCTTCGAGAGTGACCTGTGAGTGACCTAGACGATTCTACTTAATTATTTGTTATGATAGATTATGTTTGAATTGCTTCATGAATTTGAATTAAATTATATTGATTTCCAAACAGAAGGTCCGATGATTGGGAAATGTGAATGAGATATTGAAGTGCTACTTACATGTGAATGTGACAAATTAAGTGTTTCATGATATGATTGATTAAAAATTTGAGATGTATTCCATATATGAATGCATGACCAAATAATGGGACTTGTGACTAGAGTAGCCACTGAAAATGAGCTAAAAGCTCCAAAGTGTATAAGAGCCTAAGGCTCACTATGTAAAATGAGCGTTGTATCCCCAACGGATAAGGGATAGTTATAAATGAGCTTGGTATCTAAAATGGATACGGGATAGTTTAGGCACTCGGTCATGACAACGTAATAATTAGAAAAGAATCACATGAGCATTCGTATGCATTTTTTTAAGCATGTTGGATTGATTGAGATGATAAATTGTCTACTCTTGAGTATGAATGTGGTATATGACGAATTATGCAAGGATGTGAAATATATGTTATATGTACTGATGTGATGCATTAATTGAGTGTGCTATCGATGATGGTTACCTCATTAAGTTCGCAAAACTCATCCAAAATTGAATGTTGACTTTTTAGGACTGAGAGATGACTTTAGCTAGTGAGAGATGTACAAGTAGTGTAGACTTGTAATTTTAGGGAAGAGAAGAAATGGCTCAAAGGTCGGTCAGCTGGGATCGGATTGCTTAGATAGATTTTGTATATTTTCTTTTTCATGTAGCACTTTTGTATTAGGTTTGAATCATGTACATATTTTGGATGATATTGAAAAAGCTGCATTGTAAATTTGGTTTTTATGAAATGAAATGAGGAAAATTTGGTTTTAAAAATATGGTGACTTTCCTTATGATAATTATAAGAGAACAAAGATAGATGATGCCATGTTAAGTGAGTGATGTGATTGATCCTAGTGTGCCATTATCTTAGGTCACGTATTGGAATGTCCTTAGGGCATTCCGGTATGTACCCTAGGGTAAGGGGGTGCTATAGTGGGTGATATTAGAGCATGGTTTGGCATCCATAGGGATATTTAGGAATGTTAAGAATGAAATGTTGTGTGAAATGTGGACATTGATTGATGTTATTGTTTATTATAGGTCATTCGCTATAGGTGAGCAAGTGGGGGAACCAATTGACCTAGGATTTGTAGGAGCTAGTAGGGAGTCCTCAGTATCTTGATAAGAGGAGATGCTTCTGAGAGTTCCCGAGAGAAGGGAGAGGAGGTATGATAGGCTGTAGAAGTAAGGGGTTGTGGATTTCTATGGCAGTACAGACCCTGCTGAGGCTGAGGGGTGACTAGAAAGGATTGAGAGGGTTTTTGATCAGATGGAATACGAGCTGGACGAGACGTTCGACTACACAGTGTCCTTACTGCAGGGCCCAGCTTTCCAATGGTGGAAGACTGTCCTAGGCAGTACCACTAGGCCTTGCCACCTGAAGTGGAAGAATTTTTAATACTCTTCAAAGAAAACTACATGCCCAAGATTTACGTGGGCTGAAAGATGAAGGAATTCCTAGAATTGAAGTAGGGTAGGATGTCGGTGGTAGAGTATGAGATCCGGTTTAACGAGTTGATAAGTTATGCTACTACTTTGATTCCTATAGAAGAAGACAAGTGTAGGAGGTTTGAGGGTGGGCTCAATATGGAGATCAGAATAAGGTTGACGCTTTCAGACCTGGGTACTTTCACTGAGTTGAGAGCTACTTCTATCAGAATTGAGCAGTTACTGAGTGAGAGACAATCAAAGACTAGGCAAGGGTACAGAATGAAGAGGTCTAACAAGGGTCAGAGTGGTTCTGGTAGAAGATTCAGTAAATGCCAAAACAAAGCCTTCAGACCACCAGCTAGATCAAGGTAGTCAAGATTCAAGTAGAGGGGTGGCTTTATACAATCAAGCAGTGGAAGAGGTACGGTGCATAGTCAATTGCTCTTGTGTGAGTATTGTGAGAAAAGGCATGGTGCAGAGTGCTGAACGGATCTTTTGATCACCAGATTTAAGATTGTCCTGCTACTTTAGGAGCTTAGTCTAGTAGGAGTGGGAGATTAGGAGTGATGCTACGGTTCAGCAGAGTTGAGGTAATGGGTCCGGATAGAGGAATCGTGGCAGAGGCAGAGTGAGCTCTGGGAGTCCTTTTGTGAGGAATGAGGTGAGGAGCAGCCGACCGCATTCCCAGGCACGAGTCTATGCTATGACTGGGCAAGAGGCTCAGGGTTCTCCGGATGTTGTAATAGGTGCTCCTTATTTATGATCACGAGGCATTTGCATTGCTGGATCCAGGATCCACACATTCTTTTATCGTACCGCATCTAGCATCTAGGCTGCATTGTGATAGAGAGCAATGAAAGTATGGGTTTGAGGTGAGTACACCAATAGGTAGTACTACAGTGATAGGAGAAGTCTGCAAAATATGCTTGATTCGGATTGATCAAGAAATATTAGAGGCATGCCTTATTATACTACAGCTGAGAGAGATAGACATTATCTTATGCATGGATTGACTCACTGCTCATAGGGCTGTCATGAACTGCTATACCAAGGAGGTAGTACTAGATTCTCCTGGTCAGCTAAGGACAGTATTAAGAGGAATTAGTCAAATAGTGCCAGTCAGGTTGATATCATTTGTGAGTGCATTGAGGTTAATGCAAGGAGGATGCGAGGCTTATTTAGCCCATGTCATTGATACTAGAGCTGAGCAAAATGGGCAAGAAATTCTCGTAGTCAGGGAATTCTTAGATATGTTTCCCGCCGAGCTATCTAGTTTACCTCTAGATTAGGAGACGAAGTTTACTATTGACTTAGATTCGGGTGCTGCTACTATATCCATCCCTCCATATAGGATGGTACCTAAGGAACTAAAGGAGTTGAAGGCATAGCTGCAGGAATTGCTAGAAAAGGGTTTTATTAGACCCAGTGTTTCACTATGGGGAGCCCCAATGTTGTTTATAAAGAAGAAAGATGAAACTTTGAGGTTATGCATCAATTATAAACAACTGAATAAGGTGACAGTGAAGAATAAGTACCCATTGCCTAGGATCGATGACTTGCTTGATCAGTTGAAGGGAGCTCAAGTATTTACTAAGTTAGATTTGAGATTGGGGTATTATCAATTGAAGATAGCAAAGGCTGATGTACCTAAGAGTGCATTTAGGAGCAGGTGTGGGCACTTCGAGTTCTTAGTGATGCCGTTTGGGTTGACTAATGCGCTAGCTGCTTTTATGGCTTTGATGAATAAGGTATTTCAACCCTACCTGGATCACTTTGTAATTGTGTTCATAGATGATATTTTGGTGTATTAAAAAAGCATAGAAGAATATACTGAGCATCTGAGAGTGATTCTACAGATCATAAGGGAAAAACAATTGTATGCCAAATTCAGTTAGTGTGAATTTTGGCTGGATCAAGTAGTGTTTTTGGGACATATAGTGACTGGACAAAGCTTACAAGTAGATCCAAAGAAGATAGAGGCAGTGATGAATTGGGAAGCTTTAAGAAATGTGTCTGAAATCTGAAGCTTCCTAGGCTTAGCCAGATATTACCAGAGGTTTGTCGAGGGGTTTTCTCTGATCTCATCCCCTTTGACAAAACTTCTGAGGAAGAATGTAGTGTTCAGATGGAATGAGCAGTGTCAAAAGAGCTTTGAGGAGCTTAAGCATCGATTGACTACAGCACTGGTGTTGACTATTCCATTTAGGACTGGAGGATATGTGGTATCTAGTGATGCTTCACATCAAGGATTGGGATGTGTACTGATGCAGTATAGCAAGGTGATCACCTATGCATCGAGACAACTAAGATCTCACGAGATTAACTATCCGATGTATGATTTAAAACTAGCTGCAGTTGACTTCGCTATAAAGATTTGGAGACACTACTTGTATGGAGAGACCTTTCAGATTTATACAAAACGTAAGAGTTTGAGATATCTGTTGAGTCAGAAGGAGTTGAACTTGAGACAAAGGAGATGGATTGAGTTACTGAAGGATTATAACTGGACAATTAAGTACCACCTGGGGAAAGCAAATGTAGTAGCTGATGCTTTAAGCAGAAAGTCTAATACCAGTGTAGCTCAGATTCAGTTATCAAGGATACCCAGCTTAATTCAGTTGAGAGCTTTGAATGTGGAGTTGAATCCGGAACATAATGAGGCCTTGATTGCTACATTGAAACTTAGGCCGATGTTACATGATAGGATCAGAAGAGTACATAAGAAGGATCCCAATATGGTGAAGCTTATAGAGAAAGTAGAGATGAATCCGGATTCTGAGTTTGAGTTGAGAGATGAGAGATGAGACTTTGTGGTTGAAACAGAGACTATATGTGCCCAATGTGGAGGATATGAGGAAGGAAATTCTTGAGGAAGCTCATATGGTCGCCTATGCTATGGATCTTGGTACTACCAAGATGTATAACATACTTAAACAACATTTCTAGTGGCCCAAAATAAAGAAGCAAGTGGCAAAGTATGTGTCTAAGCGTATGATATGCCAACATGTTAAGGTTGAGCACCAAGCTCTAGTAGGGATGCTACATTTGTTACCAATTTTGGAGTGGAAATGGGAACGGATCGCTATGGACTTCATTATGGGATTGCCCAAGACTCCGAGGCTGATTGATGTGATATAGGTTATAGTGGATCCGTTGACTAATTCAGCCTACTTCTTACTAGTGAGAGAGAATAACTAACTAGATAAGTTATCCCGAAGATATGTGAATGAAGTGGCGAGACTGTATGGGATTCCGGTGTCCATTGTATCGAGCAGGGATTTGAGATTCACTTCAAGATTTTGGAAGAGCCTGCAATCTACTATGGGTACTAAGTTGAACTTCACTACAACATTTCATCCTCAAATAGACGGACAAAGTGAGAGGACAATAAAGATTGTTGAGGATATGCTCAGAGCTTGTGTATTGGAGTTTCAAGGAGCTTGGGATCAGTACATAACACTGATAGAATTTACATACAGCAATCATTATCATAGTAGTATCATAATGGCACAATATAAGGAACTATATGGCAGAATGTGTCAGTCGCCATTATATTAGGATGAAGAGGGCTTAAGAATGGTCGAAGGCCCAGAATTGATATAAGACACAGTAGATAACGTGAAATTGATCCGAAGTTAAATTAAAGCAGCTTAAGATAGATAGAAGAGTCATGTGGATCAACATCGACGGGATATGGTGTACAGTATAGGGGACAGAGTGTTTCTTCGAGTGTCACCTTGGTCCTTATGAGATCATTGAGAGGATAGGACCTTTGGCTATAAGTTAGCTTTACCAAATGAGATGTCTCACCTACACAATGTGTTATATGTAAGTATGCTCCGAAGATACCGATCAGATTTGACACATGTAATACCAGCTCAAGAGATTGAGGTTGCTAGTAATTTAAGCTATGTTGAAGAGCCGATCAAGATAGTGGGATTACAGATTAACCAGTTGAGGAACCGATTCATTCCATTGGTGAAAGTCCTGTGGAGGGATCACTCAACTGAAGAAGCCACACGAGAAACAGAGGAGCACATGAGGAGACAATATCCCCACCTATTCGAGCAATCAGGTAAGATTTCGGGGATGAAATTTCTTTTAAAGAGGGGAGAATTGTAACATCCCATTACCCATGTTGAGGTTATAATAGAATATGTGAGAGATGATTGAGAGATTAAAAAATGCATTTCATGTTCATGCATAATATGACATGCACATTCACGTGAATAGTGAATTTCTGCACATGAAAATGATTGTACATGCATTCATGGACATTCCAGTTATAATTGTTTCTAAATGTGATTTCTATTGAGAATTGTGGTTTTTATGTGTTGAAAATTGATTTGGAGATTGTATTTATTGATTTAGAATTTTTGAAGTTTTAGGAAATTTTTTTAAAAAATTGTTGGGTATTTTTAGACTAGAAAAATTGCCAAGTGGCAAAACTATTAATAAATGGTGGTAGAAATTATTGTCCAATGGCAATAGAAATTTTGATAAGTGACTTTAGGATTTATTCAGAAGTCCCATTGAAAATTGGGAGACAATTGGAGTAGAAATTGGAATTGAATGGATTAGTAAAATGAAGGAACCTATTTTTAATGCTTTAGAAATTGGTGCAATTGACACATCTCTTAAGTCATATTTTTTTTAATTAAAAGACCCCCTTGTTGTCTTTAACAATGCTTCTTTCCAAAAAGGGGGTATTGGTGTTTTGGATTTGGTTCTCTTCTTCTCTCCTTCGTGGCTTTCCTTCTCTTCTTCTTCTTGATTTTTATTCTTCAAATATCCACCCACGTTGAACATCTCATCTTCCATTTACCACTCCTTCTCTTTGCTCTCTCTTTCATTCTCACTAAAAAATCTAACTTTCCAACCCTCAAGATGGTGATGATCGTGAGTTGTATTTGAAGTTAGGTATTTTTGATTTTCTTGAAGAATTTGAAGGTTTGGTAGCTAAATCAAGTAAGTCATGTTTTAATTTTATGGACAATATTAAATGGAGCATCTATGATGATAGTTAGAGGTTAATGCATGAAATCGTGCTTTGTCTATATATGTGTCGTGGATGATGAAGAGCTTGTAAAATTTTTTGCTTATACATATATTCTTGATGAGTAATGAGTTATAGAGATGTTTTGTTTCATATAAATGCTAAATAATGGGTTAGGAGTTGTTTTATGGATAATTGATGTTGTATATGAGCAGTAAGAAATTATGAGTTATGCTACACTTGTTTGTAAGATGGATTGGCTGTGAAAAGGATGTTTTAATGAGAATTAGGAGTTGATGAATAGGTACATGAACATATTTTGTTTTTGGGTTAATGATCAAATTTAGGTCATGATTTATTGGTGAATGATATTGAGATAAAATGGAGTTGAAAATGGGGGGTAAATGAACTAGAAAATGGTGATCTTTGTACAAGTTAGATTAGGTATAAAAATCTTGAAAGTTTGAGGATGATTAACTGAAAAATGTTCACTGAGTATGCCTCAGTCTTTTAGCCATAAATTTTTCTCTAGTTATCCAAATGATATTATTCTTAATTTGGATTAACCTACAGACATATAGTTACATTTGTCGTGAAAAAAGTCGAATTCAAATTCTGTTTAGAAGAGTCTCAAAATCTGAACTAAATTTGAAAAACTAGGTATGCATTTGTGGAAGTTCGCCGTGGCAAACTCTTTGCTTCACCGCGGCTAACTTGAAGGTTTAGCTAGGATTTCTTTCGAGTAAAGTTTGTCGCGGCCAACTCTAGGTTTCGCTGTGGTGAACTTGTGAAAATTTCATGAGAATTCCTCTCTGGAGGAGCTCGCTGTGGAGAACTTTTTTCTGCACTAAATATGTTTTAATATTTTAGGCATATCTTCTTTTGTAGTTATCCAAATGGGCTGATTCTTAATTTGGAGTAAACTAGAGACATAGTGCTACTAAGGATTTGAAGAAATAAAATTCTTAGCCGGACTTTAAGAATTTCAATTTCTGGGTGAAAATAGAGTATAGGGAACTGTCTCAAAATAAAAGCAGTCCGAAGATATTTAGAGTATCACTTTCACAATATTGAATTAAATTGAATGATCTTAGTGTCATTAGAAAACTGAGACATGGGGGAGCAATTTTATAAAAGAAAGTGTTCTCAAAATTTCCCATTTTATTGTCTAAACGATCAAGAATAGTAGACCCGAAAATCAATTTTTGGGAAAATATGGAATTTTGATCAATGAGTTATGAATTATGATTTTAATGGTTTTTTTGGGATCTAGACCATAAGTGTACATGGTACTTATGTGAGTTGGTAATACAAATGTTTATGTGATGAGAATAATGGATAGATACTCAGGATTGTAATGACATGCATGGTGCATATTTTATATACATACATATGCATTGTAAAACACTTACAATTGTGCCAAATTGTGATATGTGTATATTGTTATTATGGAGGAGTAACTGGAACGTCAGCCCCTAGACATTGCTGAAACTTCCAGACATTAGCTTTGGGAGTGACCTGTGAGTAACCTAGACGGTTTTACTCAATTATTTATTGTGTTAGATTATGTTTGAATTGTGTTGATTTCCCCGTAGAAGGTCTGATGATTGTGAAATGAGAATGAGATATTGAAATACTACTTGCATGTGAATGTGACAAACTAAGTGTTTCATGATATGATTGATTGAAAATGTGAGATGCATTCCATACATGAATGCATGACCAGATAATAGGAGTTGTGATCGGAGTAACCACCGAAAATGAGCTAAAAGCTCCAAAGTGTTTAAGAGCCTAAGGCTCACTATGTAAAATGAGCCTTGTATCCCCAACGGATAAGGGACAATTATAAATGAGCCTGGTATCCACAATAGATATGAGACAGTTTAGGCACTCGATCACAACAACGTAATAATTGGAAAAGAATCATATGAGCATTCATATGCATTTTTTTAAGCATGTTGGATTGATTGAGAAGCTAAATTGTCTACTCTTGAGTGCGAATATGGTATATGACGAATTATGCAAGGATGTGAAATATGTGTTATATGTACTAATGTGATGCATGAATTGAGTGAACCATCGATGATTGTTGCCTCATTGAGTTCGTAAAACTCATCCAAAATTGCTTGTTGACTTTTCAGGACTGAGGGACGACTTTAGCTACTGAGAGACGTATAAGCAGTGTAGACTTGAAATTTTTTGGAAAAGAAGAAATGGCTTAAAGGTTGGTTAGTTGGGATTGGATTGCTTAGATAGATTTTGTATATTTCCTCTTTCAAGTAGTACTTTTATATTAGGTTTGAATCATGTACATATTTCGGATGATATTGTAAAAGCTACATTGTAAATTCGGTTTTTATGAAATGAAATGAGGAAATTTTGGTTTTAAAAATATGGTGACTTTCCTTATGATA
>JANSVA010047535.1:0-13198 GCA_025504915.1 Erythroxylum reticulatum | reverse complement strand
CATGATGATTTGGATTTGTTGCTTTCGCTGGAAAAATGATTTCTTAAAAGTTTTGAAATCTACCGTTTCTCCAAATACAGCATGCTTTCTTTTTCTAATCCAACAAAGCCGACAATCCTTTTCTAATTTCTTATATTTTGGATTAATTTGAAAAAGAAGTAATTACAGTTATCACTTTGCTCTAACCATATGAGGATAGAGCTTTATGCTTTAACAACTCTTAAATAGCTTTTTAGAGATCTTACCTCTTCCATCTCAAATTCTCATCTAATAGATATTAGTAAAGTTTTTTTTGAACTTCAATAAGAATTTTATTGGCCTATTATATATTGAGAGTTTTACTTCTTTTAAGTATATAAAGAAAATTTTGAGCTTGCTCTTAACCTCCTTCAATTTCATAACACATTTGTATTAGTCAATTCCCTAAACTTTTATGTTCATCTCCTCCCTTACTATTTGTTAAAAACCTTTTTGCTTAGCTAAGAAGTTGTAGAATATGATTATAAAAATCCTAGTCTTATCATTAGCAAGGTTATGTACCTCAATAGGGGAGTGATCAGAAGTAGATGAGCAAAGGTTATTGTACTACTCTGAAATGTATTTAGCCATTCTTATTATACATACTCAATTTTACTATTTCTTTTTAAGAAGAAATTTGTCAACTAGAATTTAGATCCAATATACTCATCCTCATCAAGCACTACATATGTTTTATTTATTATGGGAGATTCCATCTCACCTTAACAATCTGACTATGTAAGAAGTTGAATTCTTTAAGAATCATCAGCCCTTTTACTTTATTACATAAAAGGTTATGTAAATTGGACACTTCCTTCTTTGCATTGAGGAATCTTCTTCGATTCCTTTAACACCATAACTTATAGATTCCCTCACTGAGACATAGTTTGAATAAGTTAAGACTAGATGCATTTAAGAACCTAATTGTGTCCATCCACTAGATTACACTGGATAAAGAGGAAGGAATAAACTGTAGGCTCCAATTGTACAATAGTTTCTTCCATAGTGAGTTAGAGTAAAGAAAGGAGAATAAGAGATGATCCATAGTCTTAAAAGTATCTTGACATAGAATACAGGTGGAGGAGTTAATCCATTGGATCTTATCTAAAGTTAATAATTTGTTTTTGTACACTATCTAAAAGATAAAAGAGAACTTAGGGATATGGCCTTTAAACTAGATCATCATATGCGAACTAAACTCTTGAGCAGGGGGTTTAAAAAGTGAAAAATAGGATTTATTGGAAAAGCTTTTGGAAGAAAATTAGGGAATAGTTTTTACATTTATCACTCAAAGCAGAATTAGGGTAATAGTTAGGGAGACAACTCAAGATTATTGATAGACCTCTAAGGGGCATAATCCGTTGATTCCTATGATTAGTACTCTAGCAATTGTAAGAAACACATACTATATAGAAGGAAAATTTAAATTAAGGTATAAAGGCCCTTGATCTAACCAAATATCATACCACAAGTTGATTTGAGACCCATTCCTTATAATGTATTTCATCCCTTTTGCTAAAGTTTCCCTAGGTTCTAAAATAAGCTTAAGGGTAGGTGAATAGTTAGATTTTGGTTCTATAGCTTTAATTATTTTATCCTTTAAATACTCTTCATGCATACATTTGAACCAAAGAGTATCCTTTTCGTTAAATAACCTCTAAATCCTCTTAGAAAAGATTGTTTTGTTTAGAGCCTGGATTGATTTCATCCTTAATCCACCTTACGATTTAGGTAGGTAGATACCCTTCCACTTTACTTAGGAAAACCTTTTTAATTACCTAAAAAATTAGAGGAATTGTATAAAAATTCTCTTATTTTCTTAAATAATTTTGGTTGATAAGGCCACATAAGAGCTCCAATATATATGGATACTATTAAGAACTAAAGCGATCAACTAAATTCTACTTGCGTAAGACTAAACTTTTCTTTTCCAATTATTGTTTTTAGTAGGATAGCATCAAGTTTGGGCTTTCAATCCTTGTAAGTTGATTTATTAGAAGAGAGAGATAAGTCAAGGTACTTAAGAGGCATCTTATAAGACTTAGCCTAGTAACTTAAACCAAATCTTACTTTGTGAGATAGTGATGAGGGATATGAATACATGGATGTTACTCATATTGATGAAGAGTCCTAAGAGCTTTGTAAACTAATGGAGGTAATTTAGTTAAAACTGTAAGGAATTTATATCTACTCCACAGAGGAGTAGCAAATGATCTATGAAAGATAAGTTAAATAGTTTCAATTTCTTACACTTATAATGATATTTAAAGGAGCACCCTAAAGCTTTTTTATGTGAAAATGATCATATTATAGTTTTAATTGCTAAGGAAAATAGAAAAGGGGATAGTGGGTCCTATTTTCTAAGCCCCTTAACCCCCTAAAATGCTGGAGTGGCCTCTCTATTGATCAAGATACTATAGGAGACTGTAGATAGGCTTCGGTTGATCCATTTAATGAACATTGAAGGGAAATCAAAGCCTTCTATGTTGTGACTTACAAAGCTTCAACTGAGAGAGTCAAATTCAATAGAAAAGTCTATCTCTAATGTATAACTTTTGATTGACTTCCTTTATTGATTGTTCTTAAAGATTTCTTACGAAATTATTAGATTATTTCTAATACTCCTACCTGAAAAAAATATAAAACATTAATAAAATCAAGCATAATTGATTTGAACCTCCTTGCCAAGATCATAGAGATAAGCTTATAGATGATGTTACAATATTCCATTGGCTTAAAGTCATGGAAGGAAGTGGGATTAGGGACTTTAGTGATAAGGTTTAATAAGGTTTTGTTTAGTTCTTTGAGAAAAGATCCATTAGTGAAAATTTCTTTAACCATTTTAGTTATATAAGATTCGGGTATGCTCTATAATCTTTAGAAGGAAAGAAATTAAATCCATCAAGTAGTAAAGCTTTATTGGGGTCAAAATTGAATAATGCTCCCTTAATTTCCAAATTGGTTGTAGGTATAATGAGATTATTGAACTGGATTCAATTGAGTGATGGGGAGATGAAGATGTAGAGTATAAGCTTAGGAAGGACTTATATTATTATAAAGCAAGGGTTTTTAGTTGATCTTGTTCCATACATGGTTTCCCATTCTGATCTAAGATTCCTAAAACTTTATTGATGTCCTCTTATTAAAGTTATGTAAATATAGTATTCTGGAAAGCAAGTGTATTTACTTATAACTTAATTTTCTTCCAGTTACTTTTGTAATGAAAATATTTATTATTAATAAAATAAAAAAGTTTGGTTTTATTTGTATGAGCATTATATATCTAGTCATAAGGTACAGAAGTTCGTCATGGCGAAGTTAACTTGAAGCACCTGAATAGAGAAATATTGAAGTTTTTCCGTGGCAACACTTCAATCCACATTGCGACAAAATTATACCGAAAGCAACAAAGAGAAAGGAAGACTCCTCGTAGCGGCGACATGGAATCCACGCTGCGACGAAATTAACTCGAAAGGAATAAAAAAGAAATGCTACGAACTTTTGCCATAGTGACGTGAAATTCACATCATGGAAAAATTAACTCAAGAGGAACAAAAAAGGTGTTCCTAGGGACTTCGCCGCGGTGAAACGTGATATTTGACGCAATGAAAGTAACCTAAAACTTAGTAAACGTAAATGTTTAAACAAAGGAATAAGAAACATAACGGACAAACAAATGACACAAGCTGGGTACTCAGCAAAACTTTAAATGCATAAATAAAGTCATAAGGCATCAAATAAGATGAAGAAAATAAAGTACAACACATTTAACCATATCACTTTCCTTAAGTTTGAAGACATATCATGCATCAGGTCAACAAGCACAACAAAAATAAAATAGGAGACAAAACTAGAAGGGGATTTTATTGAATTTGCAAACTACAAATTAAACTAACACTAAGCTATTGTTCATACTGAAATAGTTTCTCCCCACACTTATTTAACAAACTAATGCACCTGACAATGTCATAATCAGTCACAGAGCAAGAGTAAGTAAATAAGTGAAGGAAAGAAACAACCTGAGATTTACGGAGGTTGTTGGTCCTCATGATAGAGCTTCAATAGGTGGCCATTCACTTTGAGTTTAGCTCTGGTCTCTTCATGTAAAAGCTCTACCATACCAAAATTATGCACTTTATTGACTATGTATGATCCATCCCAACGAGTGTTCAACTTTTAGTGCTTAAATGTGAAACGAGCCTTGAATAGTAGAACTTTATCTCCTTTCTTGAAGCTCTTCCTCTGGAGAACTTTATCGTGCATCAACTTTGTTTTCTCCTTGTAGAGGCAAGAATTCTCGGATGCCTCTAGCCTTAAGTCCTCTAATTCTTACAAATGTAGCTTCCTCTCTACACCAGAAGATTCCAAGTCCATGTTGCACTGCTTGACTACCCAATATGCTTTATACTCCAACTCTATCGACAAATGACAAGCTTTTCCATATATCAAACAGTAGGGGAAATGCCTATTGGTGACTTATAGGCAGTCCAATAGGCCCATAGTGCTTCTTCTAAATGCAGGCTCCAGTCTTTCTTTGATGGCTTAACTATCTTCTCAAAGATATGCTTCACCTCTCTATTCGATATTTTAGCTTGACCATTAGTTTGTAGGTGGTATGTAGTCGAGACTTTATGAGTGACACCAAATTTGAAAAATAGGTTATCAACTACCCTACTACAAAAGCGTGTTCCTCTATCTCTAACCACATCCTTAGGAATCCCAAAGCTACAAAAAATGTTGGACTTAAGAAATTTAGACACTACTTGCGCATCATCTTTTCTAGTAGGTACACCTTCTATACATTTAGATACATAATCAACAGTTAAAAGGATATACACAAAGTCAAAAGATAGAGGAAAGTGACCCATAAAATCAATGCCCCAAACATCAAAGATTATAGAAAATAGTAAAGGTTGCTAAGGCATTTCATGCCTTTTACCTAATCCTCTAAAATGTTATCATGACTGATAAAAGGTAATTGAGTCTTTCAAAAGGGTAGAGTAATAGAAACCTTTATCTAGAATTTTCTTAGATGTTCTCCTTACACTAAAATTCCCACCACAAATCATTGAATGGAAAGCTGAAATTATAGCATCGAATTCTTCACTAGGCACACATTTTCTGATGACTCGGTCAACGCACAGTCGCCATAGATGAGGAGCATCCCAATTGTAATGTTTGGCTTCACTTCTTAGCTTTTGGGCCTACGACTTAGGCATAAAAGGAGAGGTTAGTCCAGTTATGAGATAATTAACTATATGTGCATACCAAGGTTCCTTTAAAACTAAAGCACATAAGACTAAATCAGGAAAAGAATTGCCAATAAGTTCGGAAGAGTTCACTCCCTACGTATCATCTGGTAGCCTTCTCAAGTGATCAGATACATGGTTTGCTTCCCCAGCTTGATCCTTTATCTCAATATCAAGCTCTTGAAGAAGCAATGCCCATCTTATCAATCTACGCTTTGATTGTGGTTTCTTGAGGAGATATCGAACAATGTAATGGTCACATGGGAGTTTAACAAATATAGCCTAAACTTTTCTAAGACAAAAACTACTACAAATAGTTCTTTCGTAGTTGTTGTATAGTTAATTTGAGCTGGATCCAATGTTTTCGAGGCATATGCAATAACTGTTACGAGCTTCTCCTCCCATTGGCCGAACATAGCTCCTACAGCATAATTAGAAGCATTACTTAAAAGCTCAAAAGGTGAGATCCAATCAGGAGCAACTAGAATAGGAGGAGAAATGAGTTTGGATTTTAACTTATCAAAAGCATCCCTACAAGAATCATCAAACTCAAATTTTTCTAAAAGCTTGGAAAGAGGTAATGCAATTTTGTTGATTCTTTTATGAAACACCTATAAAATCCTGTATAACCTAAAAATGATCTTATATCTTTAATACAGGCAGGATAAGGCAAAGAAGATATAACCTCAATCTTAGTTTTATCAACTTCAATCCTTTTGCTAGAAATCAAATGACATAGTACTATACCTTCATTGACCATGACATTTTTTAAAGTTTAAAATCACATTCTTTTTAATGCACCTTTTTAAAGCTTTTGGAAGACTAGATAAGCAATTATCAAAAGAATCACCATAAACTGTGAAATTATCCATAAAGACTTCCATGCATTCCTCTAAAAATTCACAGAAAATAGCCATCACATAATGCTGAAAAGTCCCTGGAGCATTACATAAACGAAAAGGCATCCTTCAATATATAAAGGTACCAAAGGAACATGTAAAAGTGGTTTTATCTTAGTCCTCTGGTGCAATATGTACTTGAAAGTACCCAGAGAAACCATCTAGAAAATAATAATATGATTTGCCTGCAAGCCTTTCAAGCTTCTGGTCAATAAAAGGAAGAGGCAAATGATCTTTTCGTGTGGCATCCTTTAATCATCTATAATCTATGCACACATACCATGAATTCTGCACTCTAGTAAGAACGAGCTCATCCCTATCATTTTTTATCATAGTTATCCCACTCTTTTTTAGCACTACATGTATCGGACTAACCCACTAACTATCAGATATGGGATATATGATCCCATCACTCAAAAGTTTTGTGATCTCTTTCTTAAACACATGTAAGATAAATGGGTTCGGTCTTCTTTGGGGCTACCTCACAAATTTGGAACCCTCACTTAATAATATCCTATATGTGCAAATAGCTAGGCAAATTCTAGGTATGTGTACTAAAGTCCACCCTATATCCCTCTTATGTTCTTTCAAAATAGAAAGGAGTCTCTCTTTCTCATTATTAGACAAGGTATTGGCAATTGTAACAGGTAATTGCTCATTAGACTCAACAAAAGCATACTTTAAAGTAGGGGTAGGGGTTTCAATTCAATTACTAGAGGTTACACAACATAAGGGATCAATTTATGAAGTTTAAGAGAGAAAAGATTACTCCCCTTTCCTTCAACCAATGATAGCCTAGATTCCATACGGTTGGCTTTACAATCTCCTTCCACTCCAGACATTAAACCCATCTCACGTTGATCTATGGTAGCACTGCTTGGGGTAAATCCTTCTACAAACCTTCAATTAGACACTTTTATTGAGGTAAAATACATTCATCGATTTCCTCATCAGTGTCAGTCTCTATGATGCCAAAATCATGTAAAAAATTAATAGAAAACCTTTCCCAAAAGGGGTCATCACTTACAATAGAAGTCGTAAATTCACATGTGAGTTAGAAAAATCAAGTGAATGTAACTCAGAATTAAAGGAATCCTCTTTAAATTCAAAATCAGAGCAAGCATTATCAACAGCAATGTCAATCATGTTCACACAAGTCTGCAACTGAAGTGGGCAGTTCTGAGGTAGCTAAGAAGGGTGAGCCTTCTAAGGAGACCAAGGGGGTAAGCACTATCTAGGGTGTTTACAATGACATGGGAGGACATAGAGATAGCTCCAGAAGTTGTGAGTGGTATGGTTAAATTATTTGATGATGATATTGTTGTTTTCATTTATCCAAGTTCTACCCATTCGTTTGTGTCATCAAGTAGAACTGTGCATGGTAGAGAACTGAGTCCATTGGATACTCCTTTGATGGTGAGTACTCCAATGTGATTAGTCAAGTTTATAGAGACTGTGTGATATGTATTGGAGGAGAACGATTAGTGGTGAATCTAATGCCATTAAAATGGGAGGATTAGATGTGACTTTGGGTATGGACACATTAAAGAAGTATAATGCTAATTTCGATTGCAAATGGAAGATAGTAGAGTTTGAATTAGATGATGGTATAAAGGTGGTGCTTATGGGAGACAAAAAGTCAAGCCTACTAAGAGTTTTTTTAGCTCTGTTAGCAGAGAAAATGATGAGGAAAGGGTGTGAAGCAATTTTGGCCTATGTGGTAGACACGAATGCAGATGGAGGGAAGTTAGAAGAAATTCCTGTGGTAATGGAATTCTCATATGTCTTTCCAGAGTAATTGCTAAGACTACCTCCACCAAGGGAAATTGAGTTTCCTATTGAACTTCTTCCAAGCACTGCACTGATCTCAATTCTTCCTTATTGAATGGCTCCGACAGAATTGAAGGAGCTTAAGGAACAATTGTAAGAGTTGTTAGAGAAAGGTTATATTAGGCCAAGCTCTTCGTCTTAGGCAGCTCCGATCCTTTTTATGAAGAAGAAAGACTGATCATTGAGAATGTGTGTGGATTTTAGGAAGTTTAACCATGTCACAATCAAGAATAGATATCTGCTCCAACACATACATGATTTGTTTGATCAATTGCAGGGGGCAAAAGTCTTCTCCAAGATGTGTCACCAGTTGAGGATAAAGGAGTCAGATGTGTCAAAGACTGCTTTTAGAACACGGTATGGGCATTTTGAGTTCTTAGTTATGCCCTTTGGATTGACGAATGCCCTTGAAGCTTTCATAGACTTGATGAATAGAGTTTTTAAGTCTTTATTAGACCAATTTATCATTGTGTTTATTGATGATGAATTGGTTTACTCCAAGAGTGATAAGGAGCATAAAGAACATTTAATAATTGATTTGGAGACATTAAGGAAGAACGAGTTGTATGCCAAATTCAATAAATGTGAAATTTGGCTAAAGGAAGTGGCATTTCATGGACATGTGATTTCGGAGCAAGGAGTACATGTGGATTTGAGGAAGATAGAAGCGGTTGTGAAATAGGAAGCACCTAAGAATGTAGCTGAAATGAGGAGTTTCTTAGGTTTAGTTAGGTATTACAGGAGGTTTGTGGGGGGCTTTTCTATGATAGCAGGTCCACTTTCCAAATTGTCAAGGAAGAATCAGAAATTTGTATGGACAGAGGAATGCCAGAACAGTTTTGAGGAATTGACTTATAAGGAGAAACTAGTGGACATCCTAGATTCGAAGGAAAAGGCTTTGAAAAACAAGGTTGTGAAGCTGGTTAAAGTCTTATGGAAGAATCATTCGATGGAGGAGGCTACTTAGGAGCCTTTGGAAGCAATGAAGGAGAAGTATCCAAACCTCTTTGTCGACTCAGGTAAGAATTTTGAGTTTGAAATTCTTTTAAGGGGAGAATTGTTGGACCCTGGAAAATTTTTCAATTATTATCGATTTATTTGTTTAATTATTTTTTTAATGTTTTGTCTGTTTGTTTATTTATTTATTTTTAGAATTGGGTCACTAAATTTAGTAAGCATGAATACAAATTAGGATTTGATGGAAATATTAGAATTAAGTTAGAATTACTATGGTTTTAAATGGATTAAAGGAGTTAGAGACATAAAAGACAAAAGAAGGGATAGAATTGGAAGAACTAAATGAGTGAAAGGCAAAATGTGAAAAATAAGAATAAAAATGTGTCTTGGTTTAGAAGAAGAAAAGAAGCATCGTGGGAGAAAGAAAAAGAAGAGAAGAAAACTGAAGAGGGAGAAGAAGAGAGGAAATCATGGGAGGCTTGGAAGGAAGAAGAAAGAAGAAGAAAAAGAAGAGAAATCAACTTGTTAGAGGTAAGTCCATCATCTTTCTTCTTGCTTAGATACAAAAGGGGGAATAAATAGAGACTAGGGTTTTTCGATATCTTGAATAGTTTGAAGAATTTGAAGCTTCAACAGGTAAGTTATGCTTTAAATTTCATGGGTTTAGTTAAATGAAATTCAAATGAAGTTGAATGTGTGTAGAAAGTTGTTGATAAATGATATAGGCACATGTTCTCTTTTAGGGTTAATGATCAAAGATAGATCATGATATATTTGTTAATGATATTGGGTTGTAATGAAGTTGAAAATGAAATAGAAGAGATGTATTAGGTTTAACATGGGTTATAGTGAAATTTGGGAAGTCAAAAAGATGAAAAATGTAGCGAAACATGTTCTCGGAGTAGGTTTCTGTGAAAGTTTGCCACGGCGAACTTCTAGGTTTCGCCGCAAGTTCGCCGCGGCAAAGTCACTGTTCCTACACAAAGCATGCTTTGGTATTTTAGGCATAACATTTTTTGTAGTTATCAAAATGAAGTAATTTTTGATTTGGAGTAAACTAGATACATAGGGATAAAACGTTTATGAAGAAATAAAGTTTTAATTCAGTCTTTAAGAATCTTAATCTTTGGATGGAAGTTGAGTATAGAATATTGTTTCAGCATAAGAATAGTCCCAACATGTTTAGGCTATAACTTTCATATTTCTGAACCAAATTGAATGATTTTGGTGTCATTAGAAACTTAATACAATGAGGAACATTTTTATATAGGAAGTGTTACCAAATTTATTCAATTACTTGATCATAATGATCATGGAAAATTGACCCAAAAGTTAGGCTTTTGGAAGGGTTATAGTTGAACTTTAGCATTTCTTTTGATTATTGAAGCCTTATGAATTTCCTTTAAATGTTTTTTGAATGAGAAATTGGTTTTTTATAGGAAACCAAGCAAACCCTATACAAAATAAAGAGGAAATACAACATTGAACTTAGATTGTCAAGCAAAATTAGTTGGGTAATATATTTGTAGTTGTTGTGTAATATGGACAAATTGTCTTGCTTGTATGTTGTATGTTAAATTGCTTGATTTGAATTATGTCATTTGTTAAAAATGCATTGTGATTATGTTCACGTTATGCATTGAAAAATTTCATGGAATTTTGTATAAATAAAAGAGGAAAAAGCATTATGAGCATGAAAAATATATGTGTGAAATGAGTTAAGCATTGAAATTTGATTGTGCTTGGGCAAGAGAGGAACGTTTCGTTAGTCATGTGCAGGTTGACCTATAGCCTTCTCCCCGCTGCCCCCTTGAGGCCATGAGATCTTGAGAAATTAGACTCATTTTTTTCATGGTATAAACTTCGGTTTATCCGTTTCGTTTCACGAAACTCTCGAGCCATTTATTATGCATTTCATCATTGATTTGTTAAGCATGATACATAATTAAGTGTTATGTTTTGATGGATAATTACATTATATGTTCTAAGTGATGACATCTTGTTAACTTTGAAAATTGTTAGATATATATGTACTTAAGCTTGAATGTGCGGATCAATACTGGTGACTATAAATATATTAGCCACTAAGCTGTGTAGCTCACCCCATTATTCACACCTCAGGTGCAAAATGAGAAGGTTCGCGATCCATGCAAGGCATAGGAAACTCCAAAATAGTTAGAGACTTTCATACTAAGTTAGTGACTACTTTTGGATAGTTTTATAGGCATATCAACATTGAGCATCCTTTGTATTTTGTTTTAAACTTGATATGTATGACGATATGTAAGTGGAGCTTGTATGAACTCTTTTGGATTTACTAATGAAATGAAGAACTGAAGTTTTCTTTGAGTATGTTTAGATTTATCTTGTGGTTAAGTTTGGATGGCTATAATTGTGTGTATGTGTGATTAGGATATTGGTATTGGTTATTGAACGTGTTTCAAAATTTTGAGTTGGTGTTGTTTTTGGAATTTAGATTTGAAGGTTTTGTCACGGCGAACCTTTCAGAAGGGCGTTTATAAACAAAATTTTTTGACTTTGCTGCAGTAAAGCCTGACTCTCACCATAATGAACTTCTCCCAAAGGGTTCTCTTGCTGAACCTCAAGAGTTCGCCGCAACAAACTTTTCCCAAAGAGTCTATGCAGATAACTTCATGAGTTCGCTGCAGCAAACTCCCCTTTGCTGCCACCCTGAGATTTCTTATAAATGAAATGTTTTCCATATTTTCTTCACACCACCCTCATGTGACTGCCCTGAATGATTGCCTCGAAATTTGTCTTGAGACCCGAGTTAAACACCTTTTGGTAACAAAAACAATAGTTGGTCTCTGAAAATGGGGCCTAACACTTAACCTGAACCAAAATATCCTCTATAATGCCCTCAGGATACCTAACAGACCTATCAGCCAATTAAAGTACTACAGTAGTAGACTTAAGAGTTTTGACTCCTAATAAAGTGTACACAAATTTAGGCATGACATTAATGACTGCCCCTAGATCTAACATAATTCCCCCTATAGTAACTTTTCCTATAGTGCAAGGGATAGTGAAGGATCCAGGGTCTTGGCATTTTATCGAAATTTTAGATTTAAAAACGACAGACACATTTGAGCTGACTTGAACTCTTTCATTTGGACTAAACTTCCTCTTATAGGTACACAAATCTTTAAGGTGTTTAGCATAAGCAGGTACCCATTTCACAAGATCAAGCAAAGGAATATTGACTTCCACTTTACTAAACAATTCCATGATATTTTTCTCATGCTTAGTTTCAATCATTCTTTTGCTCATCAAATATGAATTAGGAAAAGGAAAGTCTTTAAGATTTACCTCCTTGCCAGCAGCTTTATTTGCTCCATTTTTGCTTGACTCAATATGTTCCCTTACTGTTGCTTATTCATGGTTGCTCTCTAAATTTATCTCCTTAAAAGTGCATGCCTTTTCAACCAACAGTGCTCTCTCCTTAGAGCTTTCAGATTTTCTTACCCTAGAAGATGTGGAAGACAACTCATTTCCTTCTATCTCCTTGTTATCTACTTCCTCATTCTTATCACTGATCCTTACTTTCTTCCCACTACAAAGATTGATGGCATTTAAACTTTCAGGATTTATAACTATGTTTGAAGGGATAGTGCCACTACTCCTAGCTTGTTGCTCACTCATGTCATTGGATAGCTGAGTGACATAGGAGTTGATGTTGTCAGATTTTGTCTCCCATTTCTCCATTCTTTTCCCTAGGAAATTGAATCTAGTAGCATTCTTAAAAGAATCTTGTTGAATAAGAGAGACTAATGAATTGAGCTCGTTTTTAGTAGAAGCCCTCTCCTCCTTCATCAAGGCTAACATATTATGTAAGAGTTGATTTGTCTCTTCCTTCTGTGGAACAGTCAAAGCTTGCTGTTGGTTCTAGGACTAGTTAGCAGATAAACCAGCCCCTCCACCTTGTTGAAATATGTTTGAAGATCTGCTTTCTTCATTTCTCCAACTGATTCTAGGATTCGATTTTCGTCCCTCGTTATATGTTGGACCCGATCTTTGAGTGGAATTTAGAAATATTAAATGAACTTGAATGAATGTGTTAGTATATGTATTGTGTTAGAGATGAATTATACTTAAAGAAAATTGATGAGAAAAGAATTTATTGATTTTCCTAAATTTGGGTTTTGAATAGATTTGTATGGGTTATGAAAGAAGTTGATTGAAAGGGAAGTTCAAAAGCAAGAAATAAAGAGAAAAAGGTGTGAG
>JANSVA010047524.1:0-13198 GCA_025504915.1 Erythroxylum reticulatum | reverse complement strand
AAAAAAGTTTATGATTGAAACGGGCCCGAATTGATTATTAATTTTCCACACAAGTGTGCATTGTTTCAAAAAGAAAAAAAGACTTTGCAAATGAGATTTGACTGATTAAGTGTTCTAGTACACCACCCTTATGGGGCACGAACTCGGATATCACCCATCGATGTTGGATTCGGGTCTTGCGGGAGTGGGATGCTATATTCTAGGAGTGTAAAGACGTATCGTCTGTGAGACATCATATTGTCTGTGATGATGTCATTCATCTTAAGAGATGCATTGTCTGTAAAGATGTATCATCTTAGGTTACCTTTTGCTTCGTCTTAAATTGACCATCTGTATTATCTTAGGTTGACTTCTGCTTTGTCTTAAGTTGACCATCTGTATTATCTTAGGTTGACTTTTGCTTCATCTTAAGTTAACCATCTGTATCGTCTTAAGTTGACTTTTGCTTTATCTTAACTTGACCATCCGTATCGTCTACTTTGTCATTCATCTGCTTTTCGATTCGTCTGCTTTTTGCTTCATCTCCTTTTCCATTCATCTACTTTTCAATTCGTTTGCTTTTTGCTTTGTCTACTTTTCCATTCGTCTACTTGGCTATTCGTCTACTTTTCGATTTGTCTGCTTTTTCATTCATCTACTTTTCAATTCGTCTGCTTGGCCATTCATCTACTTTTCGATTCGTCTGCTTTGCCATTTGTCTGCTTTTCCATTCGTCTGCTTGGCCATTCATCCTCTTTTCGATTCATCTGCTTTTTGTTTCGTCTATTTTTCCATTTGTCTGCTTAGCCAATCGTCTACTTTTCGATTCGTCTGCTTTTACATCCGTCTGCTTTTCGATTCGTCTACTAGCTGCTTCGTCTTATATGGATAGAACCTTGATTGATTCTTTCAGCCATAACTTTGTCGTCCGACCTCCAAATGACCTAATTTTTGAAGCATTGGATTCATAACGCATTTCTCTCTTGTTCCATAGAAATCATAGCTTTTTATTTTGACTTAAAAAGATTGATCTAATAAAAGTAAGGGTATCAGTTGGAAGAGCATGAAATGGATATTTTACTGAATATATTCCTGTATTTTTGATGATATCTTGATTTACAAGATTCCAAATGAGATGATATGTTAAATTGGAGTAAACTAGAGATATAGGCCTACAAATTGGCCTCTCATTTCTTTATATCGGTCCAAATTATAAGTCTACAGGGTATTAACGAGGGCTGTGATATCTGAATAATTTGTTCTTAAGGATTTCGATAAAGTACCTTGGAATTGTCATTAAACATGCACTGTGCCTATTGTATAAGTACATGTGCATTAAGGAATGTTTGTATATTTGTGCAAATATATGATATGTGTAAATGTGTTATGAATATTATAAAGGAGCACATTGGACGCTAGTTGGACATTGCCAAACCATTCAGGAAATAACATCTTGGAGCGTACTGTGAGTCGACCTAAATGATTTCCTAGGATTAATTTGATTTGATTTGTTTAAACTGCCAATATTATTTAATTGATAGCAATTTATTATGAGTATCGGACTTAGGTCCGATGATTATGAGCTTTGTTTGTTTATCATATGTGATTGTGATGACATATATGTATTTGATGCATTTCATAAAATACATGTTCAGATAAAGGCATTGTAACTAGAGTTGCCAGTATGAAGTGCTTCCACATAGAGCTTTTCTCCGTGATTTCTGATTCTATACGTAGAGCTATGCTTCATGATTTTGTTCTGACTGCGCCCTATAGGTCATTATTTGTATAAGTAAGTGATAGGCACTCAGTCACAACAATAAGAACGAATATGAGTCTCATGCATATAACATTATAAGACTGAATTTCTTTGAATAATATGCAAAGTTAAAATGAGTGATAAAGTGATATGAGCTATCTGCTATATTGAACTGTGTGATTATATGATATTCCATACTATGTGAAATAACAGAAATGTAAATATAATCTAAATGAATATCTGTGACTTAGATGTTATGTGTGTTATGATCCGGTGAAATCATCAAAGATAGTTCACTCATTGAGTTCATACAACTCATTAAAAATTATGACGTGGCTTTTCAGGTATGAGACAGGAGATCTAGTGCTTTAGATAGGACTAAAAGCCCTTTTGGATTTTGTCATGGCTCAGAGGTTTGTCAATTGACACTAAAAGTGTCATAGCATTTATTTTGAGCTTTGTTTGAACCTATAAGAGGTTTTGTAAATAATTGTATGATGCAAACAGAGTAAGAATTGTGAATGAATATAATCAATGGTTCTAAAGTTTAGTGATCTTTGAGTACTTTAGATGATGCCATGTGTAAGTTGGATTTGCTTTTTCTCTAACATACCATTATCATAAGGTATACTTGAATGCCTTTCGAGTATTTGGTATTTGCCTTATGGTAGTGGGATGTTACAAGAAATATGTGGCACTTATTGCAATATTGAAATTAATAAATACATCTAGAGACATGCGATCGATGGCAGATACTTGAACTACTCTTGTAAGGAGTTAACTTTCAAACATCTTCCTAAGCTGGAATGGACTAAAGACATTTGGGCAAGTCATATTCAACCTCCGGCATCTTTTATGTTGTGGTTAGCGATGAAAGGAAGGTTAAAAATAGTTGATAAAATTGCTAAATACACAACTTACGAACTAGTGTTGATTATGTGGAGAAGCAGAAGAAAATATTGAACTCATATTCTTTAAATGTTGCTATATCATAAATATTTGGAGGGAACTTATCATCAGATGCATGGCAAATGTGGTGATTGATAGCCTAGATAACATCCAAACATAAAGGATGAAATACCATAACAACATTGCATGTAAATGTTTTAGGATAACATTATCTTCAGTCATCACAACCATATAGGATAAGAGAAATTACAAAACATTTGAAGACAAAAGCATCACACAAAAGCAATTTACAAAAAATTATTACAAAATACTCAACTCCAAATTTGTCTACACCAACATAGGTTTCAGCATGGACAATATCTAGTGACTTTTTAGAAGGTGTGATATGCCCATAATCTCGGTAAACAATTTCAAAACAGACCATCCCTACTGATATAGCGATCTATGGACTTATTCCTTAGCACATCATCGATAGCTAAAGATGATTTATTACTCAACCTAGTTATGTATGACACGATTGGCATACAGATCATGTTCCTCTTGATGCGGTTGTGTAGCCAATGGAACATGACTTGATGAGTGGTGCTCACTGTTATAATTCAGTATGAGGTGACTTAGGAATTCAATAAGCTGATGGGATTCTTAGATGTAATGAATTCCACAACTTTGAGAAGTTAAATGTTATGTAACTTATGACATTTTATCTTGCCTTCAAAGCTTAATACATTAAAATTTTTCCAAAAAAATGGTGTCTTATAAAATGATAATGATTCACAATATGTTTCATACACGTATGAAAGATACCACTATAAGCAATATGTATAGCATTTCTATGATTATCATAATAAGGAATAGTAGTTTATACCGCAGTCAAATAATTTTAAAGGTAGTAACAATCACGGTTTGACATTCAGTTGTAGTACTATGATATATGAATGTTTATTTTTTATTACGTAAAAGATTAACGAACCTTTAAGAAAAAACATAAACCAATGATAGATTGTTGATCAATAGGATCAGCAGTCCAATCTGCATTAAAGTAAGCTTTTAGAACAAGAGATGAATGTTAGGAAAAACAAAAGGCCATGAAATAGTATCCCTTTAAGATAGTGGATTATACATAGGATAATATCATAATGTTTATGGATTTTATAAGGATTGTCATATTGAATGGCTATGAGATAAATAAGACTACTAACCAATTACTAATAAAGAATGTGATCACTTAGAAGAATAACATTGTAGTAGAATAATGGGCCTTATAATCTATAGGAGTACATACAGTTTTAGAATTTATGAGATCTACATGAGAAATAAGCTTAATAGTATACTTAACTCAAGTAATATCCAAATTAGTCAGATAATACTTCAAGGAAAAGGAAGAAACTAAGGAGTTTTAGATCCTTCATATCAAACTAATGACAAAGAAAGGTTTAAGAATTGTCATCATTAATAATCATGTCATCAATATAAAGAAGTAGAGTGCACTTTCAGGTAGTATTATAAAAGAAATAGTATGATAAGTGCTAATTACTATGTGATTTTGATAGCATTTAACTTATTTTTTTAATTATTTCTACGGGATTTAGTACTTAATTTGGTTTACATTTGGTTTATAGGCTTTATTTTACCTTTTCAATAAAGAATGAAAGAATGCGGGCAAGTTTGAATTGAGTTGGAGTGACTTTGACATTATTTTAGAAAAAGGACTCAGAACATGACACCAATAGGGACCTACATATAATAATATGGGGCAGTAAAGACTCGTATTTAAGAAGAAGGGTCAAACATGGAATTGTGTTTAACTCGTATTCTATATTGATTCATTTTGTTTCTTTTTATTTTTGGCCAAAAGAAATACAGGGCTATGTTAGACCCATATTGATGGTAATTATTACAAAAAAAAAGCCAAGAGGGGTATAAAGCAATACAGAGACCTACATGGTCCTTTGTTTGACATGTATTTAAAAAAAATTTAGGATTTTGTGATAAAAAGATGAAGAAAGAGAAGAGAAAGGAAGAGACATCTAAGATGACCAAAAAAGCTGTCATAAGAAAGAGGAGATTCAAGAGCAAATCAAGAAGGGAAAAAACTTAAATGAAAAGTTTAAGAAGTTTATCAAGAATTAATTAAGAATATCAAGATTGAAGATCCAAAAGAACTCATTATTTTTATATTGTTTTGTTTATTGTTTATTATTAGATTTATTTGTCTTTTATGAACTAAATTAGGAAATGGATTTAGATTGGAAGAAAACTAGAATTATGCTTGATGATTTCTTTGATTTAATAAAAGATTCTAGATGCTTAAGAATTTTTGATACTTATTTATTATATTGAATGAAAGTAACAAATGTAAAAGATTAAACTTTAAACTTATATATATAATTGAAGTAGTAAACGTAAAAGATCTTATATATAATTAGATCACAACATAACTAACAAGGGTTGAATGGGTTGCTAGAGATAGTACTACATAGTCCTTTTAAGTTAGAGTGAAATTTATCATAAGAATTCATAAAGTTGATTAATGCATTCATATGGGGTTTTGATTTCAGAAAACTTTCAATCAACATACTTAAAGATAGGGACTGTATGTCTTAGCCATAACAGTACAGTTATAATTTTTGAATTCCTATTAGTCTAAATAACTAAGATTAATCATTAAATCAAGATAAATTCAAGTATAAGAAAGGTTTTAAAGGGATTCTTCATCTAAATCTATCATATCTATTAGTTATTTATTCTTATCTATCATATTGACTGATATCTCTTATTCACTATTTTATTTTTATTAATTTTTGTTTTTCAAATTAATCACTCATTTTGGATTAGATAATAGAAAGATGGTTAGCAATTGGGGTTACAATCTTCATAGTGTCAATACTCGACTCACGTAAACTATACTATAGAAAACAATAGATACTCTTACTTAGTGATTTCTTTTAGTAGTATTTTTATGTTTCATTTCTTTTTCTTACAATATAGTTATAATCATAAGGACCATACTTGAAACCAAGCTAAAAGACAATGTTATTGAACTTGGAAGATCAACATCATGGTGTTTACTTAAGACTATAGAGAGTTTTGTAGCTGACAAAAAATATAAGGTAGGAAAGTAAAGGTAGGAGGCAATTGCATATACGCATCTGAAGATAAATTTGCTAGAAATTCATTCTTAACATTCATTTGAAAAAAAACTTCCATTAATTTTTAGAAATAATCATAATAAGACTTTAAACAGAAGTAAGATGAGCTACTTGAGAAAAAGTCTCTTTATAATCAATGTCATATTTATGTAGAAAGTCTTTTTTTGATAAGTTGGATGTTAAATCATTTAATAGATACCTCTACATAAGTCTTGATTTTATAGATTCATTGCAAACCAAGAACTTTTTCGAAAGGTAAGTTAACAAAATCTTATGTATATTGATACATAAGTTATTTAATCTCTTATGTCATTACCTTTTATCATAATAGATTAAAACTAGCCTTATGGCATAAGTAAGGCTCATAAAGTGTAACAAACATAACCACAAAGAAGAATATAGGGTGGCTTATATAGGTAGGGCAATGAAGTATAAAATGAAGTTGATATAGTAGAAAATTTTGACAATCAAGTCTCAGTAGGTTCTATAGTTAGAGACGATTCTTCAAGAGAGGAAAAAGGTTGGTTCATATTAAGGGAGCTATCACCTGCAGAAATTTCAATAGGAAAAAAAAGAATATAGGGATTATAGATAAGAGATGTAGTGGGTTTGACAATTTGGAAGGAATGTAAAACATTTTATGTTTCTACAAAATAATATGATAAGAAATATAAAGATGCTAGGAAAATGGATTCTAATAACGATAACTCTTATGTTTAATACCATATCTTATAAAGCAATAAATTCATGCTCTTTAACTTGCTATTAGTATATTCATAAGGTTGTAAAAAAACAAAGTAGGCACCATTAAATAAATTAAGTATATAATATTCTAGAGGTGGTTTTACAAACACTTGTAGGGAGAAGCATTACTAATGGCTATAAAAGAAGTGTGTTTGATTTTGTACACAATAGTAAAAAACAACTTCTCCTTAAAATGTTTCAGGATAGAATGAGGAGATTAAAAGGCTATAACCATCTTTAAGATGTGTTTATGTTTTCTTCTTGTTCTCCCAATTTTTAATGACATTGTAGGAAAAGATAATTATATTTTTAGGATAAGAATTGTATGAAAGTTATTTATTTGCATTCAATAGTATCATCAATGCAATATGTTTGGATTTTTTAGAAAATTGAGTAATAATCATATTTGCAAACTATAAGTATATAAAAGGCAACTTAGACCTACTTCATATAAGAAAAATTCATTTAAATATAGAATAATCATCAATAAACATAATACAATAACATGAACCACCTATAGAAGTATGAAGAGCACCCCCAATATTATAATGAACTAAGTTAAAGGGAGTAGATGAAACAAAAGTGCTATTAAAAAAAGGTAAAGCATGACATTTTGAAAGTTAACATTTTGAGAGTTAACATAAAACATAATTGATGTTGTTTGTCATGACATAATCCAAATAACCACTAGAAACTAAGGGTTTCAATTTAAAATTAGAAATATGATTGAAGTAAGCACGTCAATTATAAGAAGTTAAAAAAAAAAGTGGCAATGTTGTTGGAGGAAAAATGAAGAGAGGTAAACTTGTGTATCTAATTTTATGCTCGTCCTAATGATCTACAAAAAAGAACCACAACTTGAAAAATAAACATTAACTCCAAGTTCATATAATTCTCCAAAAGATAATATATTTAAGGAAACTTTTAGAACATAAATAACATCACAGGTAGATAAAGTTGATGCATGAATTGTTATTATATTTTGAATATCCATTGTTAAAGAAACTACAATATGAATAACAAGTGCAATAATGGTACATATTTTATATATATGATGGTGGAAGAATCAAAGGTCATATGATTGTAAGTCAGAGTTAAGGAATTATAAGGAAAGTTATTTGATGTAATATAAAAAGCTTATGAGGTAGATTTACTGATATATTATTGTAATTGTTGGATAAGATCATGAATTTCATTTACAAAAGACTTATGATTAGTGTTGATAAAATAGTCCTTAATAATAGAAATAATAACAACAGTACAAGAAGATTGTGATGTAGTACCTTACCTGTAAGTTTTCTTATATTGTAATTATCGATAATTAGCAATAACATGTCCATAGTCTTTGTTGTTATTATAATAATTCTTTTCAGATAAACAAGATGAATTATGAGTAGAACTGATAATATCTTTTCACTATAAGCTATTTTAAAGGATATTAAGAAGCAAAAACTACATTCGTTAAAGATAATACATGTTTAGTTTAAATAGTATCAAGATGGGACTCCTGAGAAAGTAATTATGTAATTGTAGTGTTAAGTTTGGGCAAGAGGTTTCAACAAAGTAAGAAACTTTGAATAAACTTAATTTAATCTTTAAGGGTGATAAGCAAATTCCAAACACGTTGTCAATAAAAAAGATTAATATAGACTTTAGGAGCTTTAGCAATATGACATATCGAATCACAAATAGCTAATTACACTCATATAACTCATAATTCAGAGGTATAGACACAGATAGTTCGTCATGGTCATTGTTGTATATAATAAAGTCGATTATAGAACTAAAATTGATGAAAATCTTCAAAGATTAAATATCAATATTATAAAAACTCCCATACCATTTTTGTAGTTTTAGATCAGCAAAAATCTAGTTTAACAACATAGACAAAAGTTTTATAAGACTAAGTAAAAATCTTCCAAGTTATTCTCATTCTTATTTTCTAATTGATCAATGAAATCTCAACTTCATCCCATTTTGTAACTTTCGTAGTCATAATACACCATAAGAGTGTGCCATTTAAGAAGCTACACATCTATTAAGCTTATAAATCATAATTTGATCTATAAAAAATATTAATAGGCCTAATCCATATAAGAAAACCAATAAATTAAGATGGGAATGAAAAAATATTAATTAGAGGCAAACTTTACGCAAACGCATGATATTTTTAAATTCAAGACAATAAAAAATCTTAGGAACCAATCTAACCTAAAAACTAATTGAAAATGAGTTGATCTAGTGTGATGTGTTTTGTGAAGTAATAAATTAGGTTAGACCAAATAAATGAACTACACAAACTAGTGTGGTATGCATTAGACAGTTAGAACAAGCTTAAAAGGACATATGGTAACTGCTAAATAGAGATACATATCAAGCGATAACTATGACATATCAAGTAATGACTATGACAAGTGTTAAGTATTGATGGGATATGTGTTAAAAAATGATTAAGATACATGTTTAAAAATGATTGGGCTATATGTTAAGAAATAATTTGAGACACATGTTAAAGAGTGATTGGGACACATATCACTCTTTAGTTGGTTGACATGACACTGTTGCTTAACGATGTGTTAGGCTACTATTAAGACACCTGTCAGACTGCAATGCAAAAAGTGCTTGGATCATCTAATAAAACTTTTCAATGATGCATAAAGGTGTATGTTATGGTTTCCAATGATCTTTTGATGTAAAAACATGATGGTACAATCATATGAACGATCCAATTTGTTTTCAGACTTTGATGGAGGAAACAAAGGCAGCTAATGGTGATAAACATTGACATATAATGGTAGAATGCAATAAACAGTAACAGACACTACTCCAATGATAGTAGTGAATACAAAAAGACTCAATAAGGCTTTATATCAAGTTAAAGAAAATAAGAAAGAATTTGACTCATACATTGTGTGGTTATACAAGAGGGAACTCATATTTATACACGATATCATATAGGGAAATATGGAAGGTAAACCATTCAAAGAAAATTATAAAGATTGTTATAACTCAAGAAGATTTGCAATTAATAATTTAGAATATCTTCAATGGGTTAAAAAAAATCAAAGAATTCCTACTCAATACAAACAAAGAGCATGAAGTTACTACGATGAGATTTCAAGCTAAAAACTATTGTAATACATAATAAACGGAGAAGATGTTAATGAAAGATAATAGGATTAATAGTTAAAATCATCGTATGTAATTGCCACATCATAATAGAAGAGAATTATCAACATAGTTATATAACAACAATTAAAATTCTCGTTGTAAAGAAACGAAAATAAAAACAAAGTATATAATTTTGAATTCATATTATCAATTAGAGTAAGCAATAGCGATACATATATCTATTTTTAAAAATTATATTCACATATATACGCGCGCGCTTGTCTGTAATAAAGGAGAGGAAATTATTACCCATACTTATACATAACAAATTTCTTATTTCAGGTTCTACCTATTTAGTAAACAAACAAAAGTTATTATATTGTAACTAAAACATAACATTTAAAAGAAAATAATCGTGTAAACAAAATTGTAAAAAAAAAATCATACAATTCATTACTATAGTCACCGATTCTCATTATCATTAATAGTCTAAATTAGACATCAACCAAAAAGACAAATAGATGAGTTAATAATTATATAAAGTATAGTCATTTATAAGTTGTAATTGGAAATTTTAAAGAATTTTAGTTTTGATATTTATAATTATATTTTATTACAACTAGAATTTTTACAAGTTTTATAAAATCTTTCTTCAACATTAAACATATTATGACAATTAAAAGTTTAGGATAAAAGTTCAAATTATGGCCAATCTTTTTTTCGATTTGATCTATTTAAGATCAAACTTTTTAAGTTGCTCAATAAAAGTCTAAATATTTAATGAGTCTATTCAATATTAGACTATTTTGAATGGATATTAGAAAATATCATACATGCCTCGTTACTATATATAAAAAATGTGTTTGGAAAGGTTAGGTGGATTTTAAATGACACCTGAATTTTCAAAAAGGGAAAACATAATATCTCTTTAACTTTTACAAAACCCTAATTTTACTTTATTTCCCAAATATTCACCCTCTCTCTCTCTCTCTCTCTCTCTCAAACTTAACAAAAGGGGTTGTCTCCTTCATGCATCATCATTGCCGATCACTCTAATCCCTCTCTCCGATCCGCCTTCCAGTCTTCGATCAAGCTTTTGCATTGCCTCTTTCATGCATTCATCACTGCTGGTGACTCCAATCCGTCTCGTTGATCTGCCTTCTAGTCTATCATCCATTTTTTAGTGTCAAGTCTCAACTAACTTGAATATGGAAGCATCAACACAGGCCTTAAGCAAGGTACTATAAATGAAAACATTAGGATGGCAATGAGGAAGAGTTTTCATTTGGTTAAGGGTGGAGAAAGCATGGCCAATCAAATTGTTGCAACAATAAGCAGCGAGTAATGCGGTGTAAAGTTAAGTAGTGGGTTCTAATCTTGCTTTAAGCATTTCATCGAATAGTTGATGAGCACGATGGGCTGGCTGATCTTCCTAGTAGAGCTAGAAGTTTCATGTAGGCTTCTTCTTTTAGATGGTAAAAAGGTTGTTGTTTTAGCATCTGAAAACCTAGTGAAGAAAAAGATTGAAATTTTACAAAACCTAGTTGCCAAAAAATACATGGAAATGTCAACAAAAAATAAAAAGAGGAAGAACCTCAAGTGCTTGCGACCATTGTTTCTTTTGAATGGAATCAGACAGAGCTTCAGTTACAGTATTGGCCTAGGCCTTAGCATCAAACTTGCAGTCGAGTTTCTTCTTAAGATTCTTAATGGGGGCTCTCTTAGGACGTGAAATTGCAGTGATGACTAGGTATTGGCCTTGCTTCCAATTTCGTTACTACTTTTGGGAAGAACAAGAAGAAGAAGGTGCAGTTATACTAGAGGGATAAGCACATTGAAGAAGAAACAATTGATGATTGTTGATCTTTTTATTATTAATGATGTTGACATATTGCAAGGAAGAGGAGAGGAGACAAGTGAAGAAGAGAAAGAGCATAAGACGATTGATTTTTGCCACAAGTCAAACAATTTCTCCTTCTATGCTTCGCTTTAAAAGCTTCACCTACTCTGGCTCTCTCAAGTTTTATGTCTCGCTTGTCCTTTGCTTTATCAATTACTCTGCTTATATTTATTCACTACTCCTGATATTTTCTCTCCTAATGTAAACTACAAAATGGAAGGAGCCAATTTAGACAAAAAAATTTGAAGAAGCCATTAGTAAGAAAATGATGGTTATTAGCTTTCTTTCCTCTTTTTTTAACTAAACAAGTTCTCTGTTTTCTAGACAAAAGAAGATTGAGACCATGTAATTCAATGAACCCTCCACTCCTCTTATTCATTTTGATTATTTAGTAAAAGAAAATTTCTTGATGAATTTCCGTCAATTCATGATTTCCAAACAACGGGGAAAAGGTGAAATCTTTTGCTAGCCAATGACAGCTTGTGTTGCTTCTTCTTTTCCAAAATGATAGAACACCAACACTTCTCAAATAATGAGGAAAATGCTCACAAAGCTGCAATCTTTTTTGGTAGTACCATCCTATCCTATGTGGGATGAGAAGAAAAAGGTTTGCTTATACTCTACTTATAATACACAATGAGCCTCTATCTAAACAAAATTTATCAAACAGGGCACCCATTTGAGTATATCACTAACAAATCTCAAACACTCAAACTTGGCTTTTCTACGTATTCTTTTGTTGTAAATATTTTAAACTATATGATAACAACAACGTAATCAAAGGTAGAGAACAAAATTAAGTTTAGAATAAGGGAATGAAAGAAATAATGAACCATCAACTTTTGTACATGTCATCTCTGCAAGGGCTTAACTTTAAGGTACAATGTGATCTTCTCTACAGCTTCTACCAGTAGATATTGAGAATTCAAAGAAATTTGTCTAATCTCTCTATTGCCCCCTCATTACTATCCAATCCAACTTTATGCCAATGCACAACTCTCGGGATAAAGACATAATCCAAGAGATACCCTCCTGGTTATAATCAATAGAGTTTCTACACCTGATGTTTCCTTCTATCATCTAGACCATTGCTCATTTTTGTGTCAAATTTGCGCTAGCAAGACTTGACCCCTTCTACTTCTATCAGGTTTCTTTGTCGTCTTTAGTCCTAAAATTCCATCCACGACCACATTTAGTCATGATTTAATTAAAGATATTAGTAACTCCGACTTAACATGAAAATTATATGAGAATAAAGCATCTCCAGTTGGTAAGAATTTAGGGAGATGTATTCTATTTTTAAATGTTCCCTTGTAAACAAATAACAATCTAAAACAAAATAGAGCTTAAATTAAAAGCTCAATGCAAGTTTCAATAACAAACCTCTCTTGGCACAGGATATTCTTCATATTGAAGCATGCGAACTACTTAGACTTATCTGTGGTCTCTTTTTAGCTTCTGGATCTACACATCTTAAAGTAGTTAGAAGAGCTCGCTTAAGGGCACTAGTCAATGGTCTAGTCTCAATCGTAAGGTCTACCAACTCTTTTGTGCTCCTTCTTACAACCATGTGTTGGTTTATGCCCTACAGCCAATCGCTTTGGTTGTAGTTTAGTGACAAATTATTTAAAAGACATTCTTTATCTT
>JANSVA010047513.1:0-13198 GCA_025504915.1 Erythroxylum reticulatum | reverse complement strand
CCTTATATAGGAAAGAGCTTTGCTTCAATTGTTGTCCCCAACCAATATGGGACAACAAAGGAGCCAAATCTCAACAAACTCATAATCATTAACCAAGTTGATGACTACGGACACCTAATTACACTATTCAAACCAAGACTATCTTTAAGGCTTCACCGCTAAAATCTATCGTGTGCCCAAAGTTGGAACACCAAGAAACTTGGTAAAAAATGTTGGGAAAGTTTGAGGCAATAAGAACAAAAAATGAGATGATTGATTGGGATATTTAAGCTTATCAATATCTTTAGCGAGAGATACAAATACATATCAAAGGTTGCTCATGTGAGCCTACACAGAAACAGGGTCCAGCAGGCAGGTTCCATTTGTGAAGTAGGAGTTACCGCCACTTAAATAAGGGTTGGTCGATTTTGGAGATAGATCATTTGTTTTAAACGGTCTATTTTATTGTGACTAATATATAAATGCATGGATAAAATTTAATAGAACAAGTACGAGCACATAGGAAAACTATGACACCTTTCTGGTTAACCTAATGGTTAACTCCTTTCTAAACCATCATACTGGTTGCATTATCGACTAATCAAAGTCGGATTTGAAGTATGTATCATTACATAGGTCGTTCCAGATATCGGAGTCTTACAACCTTCAACGCCTGGCCATCCACTTACACGGGCACTTGCTCTCGCCTTTTAGAAACCCTACTTCATTTACATACTCTTACTCGTCATTTCTCGTTAATGCTTCTGACTCAAGGCAGTGGATAGATTTAAAAACAACAGTTCCCATACTATCACAGACTTTTTGATACACAAGATCCTCGTTAGAGGCGAGTGTAGAGCATACTCATCCTACATCTTAGGCACATGAGGACACATTGATTTGTTTCAGGTTTTGAAGTTTTCAGAAATGAGAAGGGAGTTTAGAAGAAAACTAACTTCTTCATTTTCAGTAAGATTTGAACGTACTTACAAATGAAACTAAACCTTGCTTTTATAAACGAAGTCAGGAGTAGAAACGTAAATCTACTTAGAGACTAAATGATTACACTCTACTATTTCACCTAATCTTATCAAAAAGAAATCTACTTTAATCAAAAGTCCTAAAGCAAACAGTGCTTAGGTACAAAAATATAAAAGCAAACAGTAGAAAAGACTAAAGGTGAAAAAGAAGATGATAAGATGGAATTTTCAACAATTATTGACGGTGAGTGTAGGTCCATCTTTCATCATGTCAGTAGTTGTCTCAAAAGACGTTTTTACTTTACAGGTGTAAAGTAAGGTCTTCATCGTCATCTGTCAACTCCATGTCTCGATCAATTTGTTCAATAAGTTCATGGATGTTGGTTTGAGCCCAATCAGTAGGCCATGGGCCTGTAACAGAGATACCTGCCAGACTTAGTTTGTCTGGCTGTGGGCTAGATTCCATAGTGGGCCTGTAGGTTGGACAAGGAATAGATTCTCCATAAATATTGATGTAATGTTCGTGAATAGAAGTCCATTCACTTACAGGTGGAGTTCTAATAGGCTGTCTTAGAGCTGTATCTCCGAAATAAGGTCCTTGCAAAGTGTAGAGGGGAGAAATAAATGATTGTGGATGTTTGTTGTATTGGTCCAAAAGTGCATAAAGTTATTCTGTGGCTAAGACTTCTTCATTAGGCCAATCAACGAAGGTTCGTCAATACTGAATATGGTTGATGGTGCAGAGCATATTCGTATTAGTCATACAATATGGATGATGCAATAGATAGAATACATAAACATTTTTGTTGTCCAATGTTGTATTCCAAAGACAATATCTTGATAATTCCATAGACATTTCAATGTGCCATTTTGCAAAAGGTTGGAACCATTCAAGGAATGTCTAGAGAAGAGATCCAGAATTGGTTGGATTTGTCAAATGGCAGCAATTGTACAAGTATACAAAGCAATTAAAGACCAGAGATGCCAAAGTGTATCATCAGTAAGAGAGTCATAAATATGATAAAGAAATTTATAAGGAGTTAGCATATCAAAGTGACTCGGTTTAGCTATAATGTCATGTTTGAGAAGAATTTAATGCATCTAGTAGAAGACACTCTGGTAAAGGACTGGAGAAAGAGTTTCAATCATAGTATAGCGTCAAGAGAACCACGGAGGAAAATCTTTCTTATATCTGGGAAATCTAGGAAACTCCATAAGCCAAAAGAGAGTAATTGGGAGTTTCAGAGAAGAGGAAACGAAGAAGAGTGGCTTGGAAGGTCTTGAAAGATAATAAGCTAAGATGTTCTTATGACCTTTCAAATGTCGGACATTGAATTTATATGCAGAGAACCATTCTTGCCAGTGTAAAAGTTGGTTGTTGGGAATCTTTTTCCTAGCTTGTTCTAGAATTTTGGGGAAAGAGGTGTTGTCCATTTCAATGACAAAGTGATAAGGAGTGAGATGAGTACTGAATTTTTCAATACCTCTTTTGACAATGAGAATCTCCTTATACGAGATATGATAGTGACATTCAGATGAACTGAAAGCTCCACTGGCATGGCCATGATGATGTTGTCGGTCATTGAGTTCTTCAAAGAGCACAGCACCCCAGTAGGTGTCACTAGCATCAGTTTGAAGGACACGTTGTCTTTGTTCAGGAATCTTCAAAGGAGGAGGATCCTGACAAATTTCCTTGAGATGCTTGACAGTTGTAGTTTTTTCTTTTCTCCACTATGTTGGATTCTTTCATAAGAGCTTAGATAAGCATGAGGTGTAGGTTGCCACATGTGGTATGAAATCTCTAATCTAGTTAACAATTCCAAGGAACTATTGAATTTGTTTCATAGTGAGATATTCATCAGAAAATTGCAATAATTCTTTAGCAATATGTGGACCTGGCTGATATAATCCATCCTTGAATAACATTCCTAGAAATTCAATTTATGTTGTACCAATAGTGCTTTTCGAGGTCAAAAGTATAATCCCATACTGTTTAGTAAAATCCAAAAATTTGTCCGAAAGGACATGATGTCACTCATGAGTCTGTGAAAACAGTAAGATGTCATTGATGTAAATCAATGCACTGTTGAGAATAGGCTCATAGATCTTACTAATGGATTTTGGAAACAGTGACGAAGCGACTTTAAGTCCAAATGGCATCACAGTCCATTGGTACTGAGCATTGGGAATGAAGAATGCAGTCTTATAATATTCTTCAGGGTGTATACCTAATTGTCAAAATCCCGCTTTAAGATCAAACTTAGAAAATATAACAACTTCCTTGAGAAATAGTACCTATGTACTGATTTTGGGTTGAGAAAACTTGTCATCCTGCAGGAAAGCATTAAGAGGCTTGTAGTTTATGACTAATCTCTTTTTACCACACTTTTTCTCTGAATGCTTGTTGACATAGAACGCTTGACAAGCTTAATCCGAATTTGTGGGCTCAATCAACTCTTGTTGCAATAAGATTGCACACTCATCTTGTGTGAGCTTGAGATCATTAGGGTTCATCCCAGGATGTGTGACTTTCGTAGGATTAATATCCTCATTTTTCTTGAAATGTAGACTTATAAAAAAGTCAGCATTTTCCATAGAGGATATGGATGAGTAAACTGTGCATGGGAATCTTGACAGTATTCTAACAGTTTATCTCGAAGTCCAGTGTAATGTGCTGGAACCTGTGTAAGTTCAAACACATTTTTTATATCAGTGTATGGATTGAAAAGGTTTCGATACCTGAGGCCTATGGATTGGGTTAGTAACAGATGGGCTTTACTGTACGTATCCATTCCTATCAGAATGTCTGGGCCCAGTAGATTGCTTCCAAAAACTTTAGTTCAAACTGTACACTAAAGAAAGAAGCGAATGACAATTCGTCTTCTTGTAATCAACCCAATCTTGAAAGAGTTACCATTAGCGGCAGTAAAATACTCTTCATGTGAAGTCCATGCTTATGATGATAAGATGTTGGGCTTTATGATCGTACAACTTGATCTTGTATCCATAAATCCAATAGCCTTAATGGGTCGATCATATTTGTCTTATTGAAACAACTGGATATAGATATATGGTCATTGAACTGCATTACGATCTATTTTAATACATGTTTGTTGTAACATGTATAGTGAATCATCATTAGTAGATGCAGAGGCATAGGATGATTCTTCTTCATCTGTTGACACAAAAACAACAAACTGTGTATCATTGTCCTCACAAGATTGTTCCTCAAGTATTTCTTCAATGTGACTTTGAGGATGAATAGGCATGAGTTTTTCAAGTTTATCCAGGAACTTAGCATTTTCCTGGTTGCCTGAGGACACTTATTAGAGTAGTGCTTTGGGCTTCCACAGATAAAACATCGATTTTTATTTTGATGAGAATACTTTTTGAAGAACTACATATATTTACGCTTTTTGCTTATGTTCTTCTTCTTGAAGTTTTGCTTCCAAGGCTTTTACTTTTCTTTCTTCCTGTCGAATGTTCTCCTTTGATAGACTTAAGATTAATGAGCTTTCTTATTGCTATGGCATTTACAAGTCTATTTATCTTTGCATTTAATCTGGAGATAAGGCTTCTTGCAAGCTTTTTTCAGAACTGGACCTCCTTTGAAAATATTCTTGAATAAAGTATGCTTATTACATAGTTTGTCAAGAGATGCTAAAGCAAGCTGATAGATTTCTCCAAGAGTGATAGTTGACATGTCTCTTTGTAAAGAAACTATGGCCCGCTGTAGTTCTAGCTGTATTTCATCTGGAAGGGAGGAAATAAACGTATATCGCAAATTAACATCATTCCATCCTTTCAAAAGGTAACACCTTTCTATTATGCATTTGTAATGCTTTTGAAGATCACGCTTATCAAAAGAACAACATTTTATCTTGAAATATTCCTTACGGATCTGCTTGTCAATCAACTGAAAGTCACTAATAAATTCTTTATGAATCATGCCAAGTAGCACTTTAGTAGTTGATACTTGTATGTATTGAAGTCGTTGATACTCATTTATACTTTGCCACCATTCTCGCAAAGTACCAGTGAACCTTGAGGTGAATTTAGATAAAATATCCTGAAGAGGATTATTAGGTCTGGTCATTTGTAGATCAATCCATAAACCGGATTCATGCATTCAATCCCTCCATTTCTTAGGTGGAAGATCATTGAATGTAAACTAAGGACCCGAAGTAGGCTTGGTTGTAGCTTGTGCAGCTGGCTGAGTTGGTGATGCTTGAGGTGCTAGTTCAGGTCTGATAGGTTTAGTACCTGTGGATTTAGCTTCACTAATTTCTAGTTCTACTTTAGTATATTGAGGCATTATCATCAGAACATTGGATAGCTCTGATAAGTCAACAAAGTTATCTGACCCTCCTGTTTCAGTTGATTCATTAGCAAGAACTGAAGTCTGTAGTTCAGTTGACCATCATCTGAACAAAGTGATGGTGTTGCAGAATTCTCAGATGTACCACTCTGGGTATTAAGACTTTCTTTTAATTCTTTTACAGATTTAAAATCTTCTACAAGAGGTGTAACAGTGAGAGTAGTTATGTACTCAGTCTGTTTAGCTTTATCCTTCCCAAGAAAAAAGGTGGAAGGTTGTACTGGTGGTGGAGATGATGGAAGAGTATTGATCCTTAATGGCTTTCTCCACTGTTCTGTTGGTTCAAATGGTGTATAAGAAGATGATGCTTTTGGAACCTTTGAAAACTCAGGAACTCGAGATTTAGGCATACGATTATATGTAGACTTTGGCTTTGATCGTTGAGGCTTTTCTTGAGTTATCTGAGGATGTATATACTGTTTAATCAAAGGGTAGTTAAATTTGAATACCTTTGAATAGTCAGCTTCTTCTGGATACCGTTGATACGAAGGAGATGGATATGGTGGATGTAGATTTGGAAAATCTGAAGAGGAAGAGCCATATATATGCTGAGATTGAATAGCATGCATATCATCTTCTATTTGTCGTGCAATTCCTTATATCTCTTGTATCTTACAAACTTTGAAGTCGAAGTCTGGCCCCATGTAATGGATAAAGATGTATTGTTTGAGTCTGAGCTTTGTAAGATCGATACATCATTTGTATTTGTTTCAAAACAGAATCGACTTTCTTGTGAGTAGCGATATTTTGTTGACTAATTCCATCTAGCTTGGAGTCAATCCTTCTCAGAACTTTGTTCTGGGATACTGCATTTGATGTCTGCTAGTTAAGCACTTCATCAGTTGGATTTGATACAAGTATTCTTTGTGAAGTAATTCCTAATGCTCTGATATAAGGATTAAAGACAATCCACTGTGATTCATCAGTACTCTTGGAAAGTTGAGGAAAATCATCCTCATATGGACCTGCCATCATACAGAGTTGAGGAGCAGGAGTCATAATAGGAATTTCTGGCTTAGATCTGCACGATCCATTAGTAGATCTGCAAGGATCTAACTTAGTAAACATAGACGACCGGAGCATCTCTCTAAGAGACTTTGGTCTGGATTTTTCTATCATGGATAAACTATTATGATCATCTAAATCTGGATCACCGCCAAGAGGATGATATACGTGAGAAGGCTGGAACCTAGATTTGGGCTTTTTCTTCTTCCTTTTCCATTGATATCTCGGATCATCATCATCAGTATTTGACTCAGGGTTGCGACAGATTTCACGGTCTTGTTTACACATGGACGGGTGAACATCCTATACAAAATGTCCATGATGATAATTGACATAGACTGGATTTTCATTAGATTTGAAATAATGGATAGGAGGATCGTCTTTACCTTCCGTATGAGAAAATACGGGTTGAATCTTAAGGCTTGTTGCCCTAGATGATAGATCTGGTTATAGATCAGTGGGTTGGATCTTTAGGATAGATCCTGATGTTGAAGGACCAGTCGTGTCGTCGCTAGGCAGTGTGTAGATGGATTTGATTGAGCTATCTCTTAGTGTCTTCAGAATCGGAGGAGTTGTTGTATGAAAAGAATGTCTATGAGGCACATGGAATACCTTGTGATAGTTGGTAATCCATTCTGTTAACATTAACTTTTCAGGCTCCTGCGAAGGTAACTACTTCAGGATCTAAATAGTAGTAGTCTGATCATTGGCACGATCAACAACCATGTAAAGAGAATCTGAAGTAGAATTTGGAAAGTTTATGTCTAAGGCATGATTCTGTAGATGGTAGATTATCTGGTGATGTAAAGTAGTCATGATGGCTTTTGGATCTTGTTCTGCACCAAAGATCTGGATCTGAACTTGTAGATGTTCAGACAAAGTGGGATCATCCAACCAGATGTTGAAATTAGGTGCTATGGTCAAGATGAAGCTTCCATTGTTAAGTGTTGTCAACAAGGTACCAATAAGGGCATTTTGGTCCATTGTGTAGGCGGTGTCAAGAAGGAATATCCTGGTTGTTGCAGGAATATTTTTTCTTCCATATAAGGTAAGAACAAGTTGTATAGCTCCAAAGTGTAGATGTGTATGGTTGTGCTCTCTCTATAAGGCGATAAGGTCCTTAGGGATTTCCACCTTTACATACTGTTCTGCAGTTGTAGATCTAAGACCACACTGTTCCAATCTAGAACTTTGGATAATTTCTTTAATATGAGATCTAAAAGAAGATAACATACTCCTAATACTTCTCGTCCAAGAATGATCACGAGAATATATACTATAAGGACTCAAAACTGGTAAAGAAGTTTCACACACACGATTCTCTACATGAGTAATTTCTACAAGATTTTCAATTTTCTTTGATAATACATGCTTCACACTTCTAGGCAAACTAGATATAGACAAACTTGACGTTAAATGAATTGGATTTGAAGAAGTTTCTATAATTCTTATGCAACTCTCTTCTTACTCACTTCCTAACCTGAAAATCAATGTGTTCCCCGCCTGTAAAAGATGCGAAGGTTGACTATGTTTCCAAGTAAACCACGAGCAGTAGTGGAATACTTAAAAGCATAGATTAAAAATCCAAAGGATACGTAGGTTTCTTCGGGAGAGCCTAAATATATCTTACCACTAGACAACAAAGATACCACTTAAGGTACAATTGCACTATAGCTCTGATACCACTCAGGTATCAGCTTCTAGCTCGTCTATATCTCTGATACCACTCAGGGACCCTTACAGGCACACAGGGAAACTATGACACCTTTCTAGTTAACCCAACGGTTAACTCCTTTCTAAACCACCATACTGGTTGCATTATCGACTAACCAAAGTTGGATTGGAAGTATGTATCATTACGTAGATCGTTCCAGATATCGGAATCTTACAACCCTCAACGCCTATCCATCAGCTTACATGGGTACTTGCTCTCACCTTTTAGGAACCCTACTCACGGAAACAAAGAATCTGTTTCCGTGAATTTCTCTGCCTTCAATCAATGAGGGTGTGACCTCATATGATCAAGCTCGGGTTTCCTCGTAAACTTATTAAACCAAATCCAATCTTAGTTACATTTGAGTACTTACGTCAAACCTTTCACTAGGTGTTAGTAGGTATATGTATACCATCGTAGATCATTTGTTAATCAAGACTGTGTATATGAACGTACCAAATGAAGTGTTTGTCAAAATTGGCTGATAATGAACAGAAGTGAAAAGGGCATATCGAAAATTCATCGAAAGATGAAATTTATGAACTTGTCTCATTCCACAGAGTGTTCCAGATTCGAAATGTTCCAGATTTGTCCCTATATGGTATGGATTATTTTCCTTAAAAAAAAATTGCTTATGATTAGTCCTCGCCTAAATTTCTTTCCTTTCAGATAAATATTATAAAAGATAAGTTCTGGCAAGTGCTAATTGTGGACGCACTCATTTTAATTGAATCAAAACATTTACTTGGTGAAATTGTCCAGACTCAAGTACTTACATATTTTCAAGTAATACAAAACCATAAGTACTTAATTTTATGCTAAGAAAGCTCTTCAACGCATGTATAATTGGTTATTACAGAATCTTATCAGTAGATTAAGCAAAACCAACATAATCTATGCATGCAATTAACTTTTGATCCAACTCATTGTAGTCGGAAGGAAATTATTAATCATAACTCATTTTGTTAGTAAAATTGTTAATAAAAGAAATATTGGCGCCATTACTTCTTTACATATCCACAACACCAGCTGTTGCAATGATTAAATTCGCAGCAGCTATCATCAGGAATCGGAAGGGATGGTCCCTCAATTTCTGCCTCGTCAAATTACAGAGGTGTATCTGCTGGAATCCAACCACGTTTTGGGGTTGATGTCTATTAATTAGGTGGAGAAGCAAATTTTGCTTTGAGTTGAAGCAGGAAACGCCGCACACAGTGACCATATGGCAGCGCAATTTGTGCTCAAACAGGACTAAGACCAGGTAGGCTTATGTCCTGCTGTGATTGTAGTTTTGACCTTTCCATGAAATCGACTCGTGTTTGCAGATAAGAGCATACCATTGTCATGGCTTTGGCATTAAATGATACGTTTAAAATTTAGGCCACCTTTTTTCTCTCTTTTCTCCAGGATTTTTTATTTCGGATACACTAATTATATATTGGAATTAGTTGCTACGTTCTCTTTGTAATCAAGCTTTAATTAATTATAGGCATGTAAATGATAGTAGTATTATTAACCAATGCTTGGATAAACTTCAAGTTAATAACCTAAAAAAGCGTCAGATTAGGAGTATGATTGTTGCCTTGCCTTCCATACTGTGGAAAGTACAGCTTGCAACATACGATGAGTTAACATTAATGATGCATATCCGTTTTGGTGAAGAGGAGACGTGGGGAAGGAAGCCATTGGGGTTGGAAATTTTGAATGGATTGATACATATCTTTCGGAGCTATTTGCTTTAGATGCATGCAATTGGGATGTTTCCAAACTCTATAATGCTTTGGTCGACGTCACATTAATTCGCCTTCTACATATCCCATGACAAGTCCACTCTGAAATGAAGAAGATTCACAATAAATCACCAACCAAAAAGAACGAGGATAAGGGATGTTTTGGGCAGTCCCTCCTATTTAATGGAAATAGTGTTTTTAACTTTTTAATCAGTGTATAAGGTTTTCCATGATTGGACTGGAGAGGGTACCTTTTGTTTTAGATGATTTTTCGAAACCTCGAGATGACATTTCTGGAGTCGAAATATGTGAAACATAGCAATATTTTAAACCACCAAAATCCAAATCGCTAAATCCAAAAACTTAGGAAGATAATTAATTTTCATAAATTTGAAGAAGATCATAAATATGGAGAAAGAGATATCCTAGATTGATTCCCATTTCCAAGGATATGATAATAAGAAAAGAAAAAGGAAGTGAACAATGTCAACTTTGTTGCAGTTGAAGACCAAGTCAAATCCCTCGAAGACCGACCACGCTTTTGGAAAAAGGTGCCCTGAGATCACGCATGTGTATGCTTGAGCAAGGCAGGGACCTTAGAGCACCCCATAATGTCTTAATTTAAGGAACACGGAAGCTAGGCTAGCTGAAGCTAGTTTTATCCGTGCATAGTCACCCTGTTACGTAAAAAACATTAACATGGTCCTAGCAACTTCCCACTCAAAGTCAAGACAAATTGACTTTGGGCATGGACATGGTCTTATTTTAATAACCGGACGAGTTCCTCTATGCCCTTTACACAGTTCCTATCTTACGTCAGAAGATCTCTTCCACAAATTTCATACATTTACAATCATCCTTTTACGGAGAAAAAAAAACATTAACATGGTCCTCACAACTTCCTACACAAAGTCAAGACAAATTAACTTTGGTGATGGGCACGGGCTTATTTTAATAACCGAGGGATGAAATCTTCTGTGTCATTTCCCTAGTTCTTATCTTGTGCTACAGGATCTATCCACAAATTTCATCGATTCACAATCACCCTCTTAAAAAATACATCAACATGGTCTTAGCAACTTTCCACTCAAAGTCAAGCCAACTTAACTATAGGGATGGGCATGGGCTTATTTTAATAACTGGGGGATGAGATCCTTTATGTCATTCACAAATTTATGGATGTAATCCTCTCACACATGATAGGAACTGTGGAAATGACATAGATCTCATTCCTATAACTGGATACTCGCTTGAGGCTATGGCTCCTGAAGCACCTATCTTATCATTGCCAGAGACACAAATAACCTTATGGATCAATCACCAAGTCGCAAAATCAAAGTACATATGGAACTTGTAAATTGGATCCTAGGTTCGAATCCTGGCAACGGATGTAAGGGCCGCTTTGCTGAGAAACTAGCTGAGATGAAACCATGATTTATCACTTCACTACTCTATCGGGCTAGGGTGTGGGGGCACTTGGGGTGGGTGATTACACCTTTTGGTCCAAAGTACATATGGAACCTTGGAGTAATAACGTAACAAAATAATACCTAGCATTGTCCCATATTCTCTTTCTTTATTCATGCATGGGCATAAAACATGATTAAGTTTGCTTATGCAGTTATATAGGAGCCATCGTGGTGTAGATGTTACAAAAATGGGTGAAGAAGACGATACAAATGTGGGAAGCAACGGAAGTATTGTGTTAGTAGTTGTGGAAGTGATGAAATCAATCAAGCAAATTAAAAAAAAAGACAAATAATTTTTGTGTGGGAAACCCGAGTGTTAGGAGAAAATCCTACGGAGCGAAGAGAGCCCAAAAATATGCATTTATGTCAAAGAAAGAAAAATCGCAAGTGTTTTCTCTCTTTTTCTCTCTCAAACCCCAGGACTAATGAAGAGTACACCAATACAATGTTAAAAAGGACCCTAAGGGGGTATTTATATAGTATAATAACCCTAGGGTAGGAAACATACACAAAGTAGGAATTTAGAAATAGTGTCAAAAAAGGAAAGAAAACCTACATATAATAGGAATCTACACAGAATGGGAATCTTGAATACTTGGGTCAATATCCCAACGAATCTCCACCCTGACACAATACCGAAAGTAGGAGTTCTCTTCATCGTAAGCCTTGAAGGGGGCTTAAGTATCAAGAATACCAACTAAGTCTAGGTAATGCTTGAACTTAGTAATAGGTAGTGCCTTCGTCAACATGTCAGTAGGGTTTTCAGTAGTGTGAACCTTCTTAACAATAACTTCACCTGCTTTAATATTATCCCGAATGAAGTAGCGTTGAACATCAATATGCTTAGTCTTAAAGTGATACTTACTATTTCTCGTAAGGTGCATGACACTTTGATTATCACAGAAGACAACAAGGACATCTTGTTGTAGACCAAGCTCTTTCACTAAACCTTGGAGCCAAATAACTTCTTTCATTCCTTCAGTAGTAGCAATATACTCTACTTCAGTGGTTGATAATGTCGCGATGGACTGTAGAGAAGAATACCAACTGATAGTGGAACCACAAAGAGTAAAAACATAGGATAAAAGTGACCTTCTCTGATCAAAGTCACCACCATAGTCGGCATCAACATATCCAATTACATCACCGGGATCAGAACGATTTTAGACTAAGACTAAACCGAGCTCACTAGAACCCTTCCAGTAGCGAAGGATCCACTTCACACCTTCCCAGCCTCCTTACCAGGATTATGCATGATAGATACAACATTGACAACATATACCAAATCAGGCCAAGTACATATCATAGCATACATCAAGCTACCAACAACACTGGAGTATAGAACGTGAGACATATGTTCCTTAGCTTCACTAGTAGATGGACATTGTTCACCAGATAATTTAAAGTGTGCAGCCAATGGAGTCATAATGGGCTCACAATAAGCTAAACTGAACTTGTCAAGCATCTTTTGAATATATTTCTTTTGAGAGAGCACAAGTTTAACTACTTAACGTTCCTAAATAATCTCCATCCCAAGAATCTTCTTAACAACACCCAAGTCTTTCATATCAAATTCACTGTTACGCTAAGCCTTCAACCTATCAACAAGAGCCTTACTAGGGGTCGCAATCAACATTTCATCAACATAACGCAAAAGATAGATAAAGGAACCATCAGGGAACTTTTGAAAATACACATAATTATCATAGCTACTTCTAAAGTAGCCTTGCCAATCATAAAAGAGTCAAACCTTTTACACCACTGTTTCAGAGATTGTTTGAGACCATACAAAGATCTCTTTAAATGACAAACATGGTCCTCTTTATTAGAGTTACTTAAATATAGTGCCTTAGAAAGCAAGTGTATTTACATATAACTTAATTTTCTTCTAGTTACTTTTGTAATAAAAATATTTATTATTAATAAAACAAAAGAGTTTGGTT